>PVJL010012341.1:0-37791 GCA_004026885.1 Lyroderma lyra | reverse complement strand
CCCTCCCTCTCCCCTCCCCTCCCCTCCCTCTCCCCTTATACCCTGGGCTCATTAAAAAAAGCACACTTGATTTTCGTAGCAATGAAATTAAGACTGTTATTAAAACTTCTCACCTCCGTGTTCATTACTCAAATAGACAAAAATGATTCTTTTTATCGAGTTACTCATCATAAACAGAAGTTACATTAGGGTATTTCATCTCTTGTCATCTTGTTAGAGGTGATGTGATGGGATTGAAATGCTCATTGGGCAGAACACTGTCTCCTAGATGACAATCATTTGTGATAAGCGTTGGAGATCCTCTTGAGTGGTTAGATGATGTAAAGTTTAACATCTTTCTTTTAAATCAACACTTGAAATGTTGAAGACTTTCCACTAGATATTGGCTTCCTTCAGTAACATTGATGGACGAAAGGCTGTTTATGAGTCATCCCATTAGTATGTCATCATCCGTAAAGAATTTCTCGTGTGTGTTCTTTCACCATACATCCCACATTTCTTTCCTTTCTCTCAGTCTCGTTCTGAGAGTGCGGCTTTCTCGGGAAAACAGTGACTCACTCGTCATGCTGCCTTAGCCAAGAGTCGAGTCATCGGAGCACCAAATCCCGCAAAGTCTTGGAAAAGCCACTAGGAACTGCTGAGCACTCGGGGGGAAGTTTGTTCACAGACCAGCTGCCTCGTTTTCCACCTTCTCAGCTTTCCGTGGGGACGCTCCTGTAAGGGGCTGGGGGGAGGCCGCAGCCCGGGACCGGGGAGGACAGTGCGAGGTCAAGGCTGGCGACGGCCCTGGCTCGCGGCGGAAGCAGCTCCTCTATGGACAGAAGCCTCCGCAACACTGTCCGCGGGACAGCCCCGGGTTCCGTGCATGCAGGTAAGCAGGAATTCAAAATTCATTCCAAAACACGCAGAGAAACGAGCTGCCGTGGGGTTCCCCGGTGGTGTGGTGGCTAAGCCTTCGGCATTCTCAATGCTGCGGCCGGGGTTCGATCCCAGCCAGGGAGGCAACCCCACCCCACCCCACCCCCCCAAAAAAAAGAAAAGAAAGAAATGAGCTGCCATCAGTGAAAGCAGCAGGACCATTAGCTCCCGAATCCTTCATCTATGCAGATCATTTATTATTTGAAAAATAGATGGCCATTTATTATTTGAAAAATTGAAAGAATAAAAATGTTCACTCACAAGAGATGATTAAAATTTTCAGGCATATTTTTAAAATAATCAAATTTTACAAATGAAATTATAATTAATAAAATGAAAAACGCAGCAGGGAGGCTACAAGTAGGTTCAGTACGGTTGAAGAAATAACTGAAAAGCAGAGTGAAAGAACTTAGCCAGTGTTTACAGAGAGAAACAGGAAAATAAATGGAAAAGACGAAAGACGGCGGAGGAGAGAGGCGGTGGGGAGGGTCAGCGTTGGGGTCAGAGCTCCTAACGGAGAGCATGGAGGCAGGGACGTCTTCGGCTCAGACAACGGCTTAGAACTTTCCAGAACTGATGAGAATATGACTCACCCCTTACAGATAGCATCATGAATCCCAAGTGGGTTCAATAAAGAGAAATCCACACCACCCCAGCTTATAATTCAGCTGTAGAAAACCCGGAGAAAAATAGAAGAGCCTAAAAACAGTGGAGGAGACGCAGACCACCTGCCAGTGAAATGAGAGGTGCAGAGACTCGTCATTAGCTGTGGGGGGAAGGGGCCACACGGGACCCCCGACAGGCTCCGGGGACACCCAAAGTAGCCACACGGGCCGGTCCGAACGTGCAGATGCCTGACTCGAGTCGGGTCACGGCGGGTAGCCGCGTGCTAGGTCTGTAGCTCCCTGGACAAAAGTCAGTCTTCACCCTAAGTGGGCCCGTCCACCGCCCTCTGCACCCAGGACACCACGCCTCTGAGGTGTCCGAGTCCCCGCAGGGCACAGCCGTGGGCACCAGAGCAGGGGACCACACAACCCCTCCTTGTTCTCGCGTCCCCCCAGCACCATGTCTACGTGCTCTAAAATGCCAGCTACGAACCACCCTGCACCCACCAATGGAGGAGAGGTCTGGGTCTCAGCCCCGGAGATCTCCCCAGCTTCCCGAGCTGCCGCCCCTGCGTGTGCCCCCGGTGGACCCCGTGTGCCCGTCCCTACGCCGCACGACTGCCGTTCTCGGGGCGTTTCCTCGGCCCCTTGAGACGCTGCTGCCCAGCGGATGTCTCCCCTTGGGCTCAAGTAAACTCGTAGCCACTCTCTCCAGGTCGGGGTGCTTCTTACGTCCACCTCCGGCTCGGAGCCACAGGCGGCGTAAGGGCCTTCCCCGGGCTGACTTGGGTCGTCGCCCCCGTTCACGGAGCTTACGAACGACGGCGCCCGGCAGAGGACCCCACTTACAAGCGACGGTTTTACCGCGAAGAGACTTGACCCGAAAGGACTCCATCGCATGTCCTCTGGGAAGGGACACTGGGCCCCGCAAGCGGGTGTGACGGGGAAGGGGGAGCAAGAGAAGTCATTCTCGGACAGGAGGCACCTCCACAGAGTAACAGCCATCCGAGCGCGGACCACGGCGCGGGGCGGGCAGCAGGCGGAGCGACCGCTCAGGGGTGGGCAGGACGGCCACCCCCGGGACGAGGCTGGACGTCCGCCTGCACCCCTCAACCATGGTCTTTAACTTAAAAAAGATTATTTTCACGTTGGAAGAGGGGGGAAAGAGGAGGAGGAGGAGGAGGAGCACTTTTGCTGCAGGAGTCCGCGTAGGTGCTAATACGCTGGTGCACATCTCGCATTTGTAAGTACAGCTGCGTCGTGCAGGCTGTCGTGTCCGTGTCCCCACGTTCTCCCCGGGGGTAACTCGTGGGGCGAGTGCTGCGTGGAACACACTTTGGGGAACGTGGCTGCCCAGCACCCTTATGGTTTTTATGAGCCCTCTTTCGCTTCCTCGGGCAACTGCAAGGCTGATGCCACACCCCCTGGGGAGCGTGCCCCCAGGAGCCCGAGCTGGGGACGCCCCCGAGGACAGCCGGGGGACCACACCCTGCAGCGCGGCGGAGCCTCGCCTGGCCCGGGGCGGAGGCGTGTGAAGCTGGGCGTCTGGGCTGCTCACGTGGCCCCGTTTCCGAGCGCCATCCGAGCGGCTCCAGTCGGCGTCAGAGCTCCGGGACCCTCAAGTCCCTCTCGCACTCGTCAGGGCCGCCGTGACTCTCTTGGGTTTGACCCTCGTTCCAAAGACGCCCCCTTGCTAGACAGCGAGGGGCCCTGACCTTCTTTCTAGATCAGTGGGGCTGCGACAGGGCCAGGAATCACTGCAGGTGACGAGTTAGCCCGTCCTGCCGCCCCTTTCCGGGGGTCCTCACACACGCTCCCCCTGGCGCTGAGACCACTCATCACTTCTGCCCTGTCGGGGCCACCTGCCTCACGGGGATGAGCGTCGGAGTCACTCCGGGGGACGGAAGGGCCCGGAACCCACTCGTGGGCGGCTCTGAGGGCGGGGTTGCTTTTCTGTTATTGTTTGGGGGGGGTTGTTGTTGTTGTTGTTTGTTGTTGTTTTCTACAAGAATCTGACATTCTGGGATAGGAATAAGCTCACACATCCTGAGTTCACTATTCTCACCTACTTGAGGAGATGATCCGCGTTAACCCCAAATGATGATTTGTTTTACAAAAGTGTCCAAAAATTCTTGATGTTTCTCTGTTCAAGAAAGGGCACTTAATTCTCCTTCCCCGGAGCACGGGCCGGGCTTCGTACTCACGTCTAATGGCTAGAACGGGGCAGAAGTCAAGAGGTGGGCTATCAGGGACGCCCGGGCCCCTCCTGCCCCTCCCCATCACAAGCGCTCTGCACCGGCCCACGTGGCAGGAGCCCCCATGGTGAGCTTGGAGGTGGACCCTCCGGTCCCAGCCAAATCTCCCGACACTGCTGTCCCTGTCGCCAGCTTGACCGCCACCTCCTGAATGTCTCGGAGCCAGCACCCCGCAGTTCAGCTGCCCCTGGACTTTTGACCCAGGGACACTGCGGGAGTTAATAAGTCTGTTTGGAGGTGCTACGTGTTGGGAAAGCACACGATATAAAACCCAGAGGTCAGAGCTGGGTGGCGCACAGGGCAGCCATGACCAGATCGACTCAGGTAATCTGTACCCAGTCCAGTGGCTACGACTGCACTGGGCCGGCGGGGAGAGGATTCCCTTACAACTGGGAGGCCGAAGGAAGCCCACAGGTACAGAAGGGGTCCTGCAGCTCAGCTGCCCACCGAAGGCAGGCAGGTCGGGGGACACCTCGGCGTGTGCACACAGCGGCGGGGTTGGCCAAGAGTCGGAGGAGGGGGCAGTGCTGGCAGAGGAAGATGGGTGAGCTGCAGCCCAAGAGGAAGACCCTAGTGAGACAGGGGTGCGGAGAGGCCTGGGCGCCAGAGCCGGGTGTGGTAGGCTGGTGACGGTGGCTGTGACGGTCACTGGAACCACACCAAGGCTTTGCCTTTGCTGGACGATACCCAGCAGCGCTCGTGCGGAGGGCTTTGGCAGTGATGGGCAGAAAGCATGGAGAGGGCCGACCCATGCCAGGGCTCAACCTGGGGGTGCAAACTGAAAAGGGAGACCCACAGTTTTCCTGCCCACAGGAGGGAGGGTTCCCACTGGGACTGCAATTCGGGAATTAAAGCCCGAGAGGCGCCTCTCCTTTGGAGGGCAGGGTTTACTGAAGACACCAGGGGGAAGGGATCTTGCTTTATCACCTCTCCAATAACTTATTTGGAGATGGAGCGAAAGAAAAACAAAGCGAGAGTTAGAAACTGTTTCTAAAATCCGTGAGAAGTAAACGCAACTTGAGTAACGTACTGACACAAAGCTATCCCTCGGAACTGTTTCATCGAAGTTAATTCTAATTAATATTGTTATAACGCATCTCTGCATACAAATTTCTCCTGCAATTGGTTTTGCATTCCTGGCGTGCTAATTGTTCAAGCACTGTCAAGTTAACATTGTATAATAACAGTATTTTTCTGGGTGAAGTAACTGAGTCATTATGTTGAAACCTCATCTGAGAATGGGTTTTGCACCGACAGCCCGAGCGCTGAGACTGTGCACTGCAACATCAGAGCGTGGGGGAAATGAAGGCACGAAGTCGCCTGTCCCTTCAGACACCCGCCAGCATCGGCCAAGGCACAGAGCACTTAGGAAGTGGGTGGTTAATAGCCTGAAACCACAACGTGGCTGTTGGAGGGAAGGCAAGCACGGCGATGACGATGACGAGGGCGCCGGCCCCGGCGGGGGCCCGTGGTGAAGGCTGGAGGCTGGTATCATTCAGTACTTCGCGCCCGGAGCGGTGCTCAGTGAACTTCGAGCACGAGCTCAGGACATCGCTGCAGTGCCCTGAAGTTGTCACAGCAGAGACCCTCCTTTTGCAGGGAGGAAAGAGGCTTGTGAAGTCCACCTGCCTGGAGTAGCACAGGGACGGCGGGCGTCCGTGTCCATGACCCAGTCCGTCGAGTCCCAGAGCCTGCGTCAGCAGGGGGACGGGAACGGGATGGCATCAGAGACGCCGGGCTCGGTGTCGGAGCTCCAAGCCGCGCCCGGAAGCCGCGACGCGAACCTGGGGTGCAGGCCGAAAGGACGCAAACCTCCACACTGGACACTGTGGGAGACTCGAGGGTCACCGGAGCTTCTGTGGGAGAGATCGGGTCCACGGGAAGGAGTCGTGACACACGGTAGCCTAAAACTGGCCGTGTTTCAGGAAAACCCGAGCTGCAGCTCCAGAATGTACCCCATGTCCCGAGGGGAAAGGTCAGAAAAATGCCGACGAGGGGCGCATGCCGGGTGCACGCTTTTGCTTTTAGTGACGAGCAAGAACAGGCACAGGGCTATGTGCTTGGCTCTGCAAGGTTTGACACGCGCACACAGGGGAGGCAATAATCCCGAACGCTGCAAGTCCCCTCTGCCCCTCTGGTCGGTCCTCACCCCCAGAGCAGCTGCCCCCCGGATGGCTCTCAGCATCCATTCGCTCTGCCGCCTGTGACCTCACGGACGGAAGTACGTGGCGTGGGCCCGGCCAGCTCACCAGATGTCCCCACATGTCCTCCGTGGTTTATTTCTTTCCATTGCTGACAGAGACGCCACTGTACGAATACACAGCAATCTGTTTGTCATCTCTCTTGCTAATGAACGTGGGGGTCTTTCCCAGCGCTTGGCTGTAATAAATCACGTCGCTATGAGCATCCCTCTGCTTCCTGGACACAGACTTTTTGTCTCTCTTGGGTAAGTACCTGGGAGAGGATCGGCTGAGACAGGGCAGGTTTATGTTCGGCGTCACCAGGAACTGACCGGCAGCTCTCCGAAGTGCTCACGTGGCTGCCCAGCCTCCCTGGCAGCCTGTCACACTTCCACTTGCTCCACATTCTGGTCAACATTTGGGGCCATCAGTATTCTGCACTTTCGCTGGGGTGTGAAGGGGTGTCCTGCTGTGGTTTTCATTTTCATTTGCCTGTACACTAAGTGACATTGAGCACTTTTGCACGTGCTGTTTGGTCATTGTCCATCTTCGTTGGTGACATGTCTGTTCACAGCATTTGCCCATTTTTAATAACAAGCCAGGTGAGAAGACGCCCAGAATGAGATAGTCGCAGTGGTGCTAACAAGGATACGTGAGTATATTCGAGAGATATTTAGGAGGCAAAACCAACGAAGTGGGTGAGGGTCAGAGAGGGCATCGGACAGGCTGACCACCAGGTTTCTCCCGTGAGCAGACACTGACAATAGTGACTTCTCAGACGTGAGGCGTCCCGACCCTGATAGGTTCGACACCCTCAGCGTGACTCGGCGGACGACTTGGAGCAGGTGTGCTGGAGACAAGCCTTCTTCCCACCGGGCCTTCACCCAGCACCCAGGCCCACCTCCACTGTCTACATCGCTTTTATATCTGGTACCTTCTCGGGACCACACCCAGGGCCGAAACAGCCACACTAAATCGTAAGCTTCTAAGTTCATCAGCTGTGTTCCATTCATTGGAAGTAACCTAAATGCTTCACTGGTTCTGAAGTTTATAGGAGATCTCTGTGGGAGATTAAAAATAATAATAATAATAAAGGTATTAAGTTTTCAAAGTTAACAAAATGCTAGCCTAAAGTTTTGTGTAATAGCTCTGCCCACTGATGCCCAGGTGGTTTGGATTTCTGTAAGAAACAGATTGCATCATCTCATCCCCAAACAACCTGCCCCAGAGCATAGCTTGCAGGGACCGTTAATGTCACGACCTTCCTCTGCTCCAAATAAGCATGAATGACATTTTCTTCGAGTTGTTGGCTGTATCCATATAATTGGGGTGCGAAGTGGTATCTTGCTGCAGTTTCAATTTTAATTTGCCTGATGACTAGTGACGATGACCATTCTTTTCATGTGCTTTTTGGTCACAGTCTGTCATGGCACCAGCCTGTGGCCAAAGTGCGTTGACCTCTCAGTTGCCCCAGAACTTCTGGTTCATGTAAGTTGGGTGCCTGGGTTAGAATGTGCCCACTCACGGGGTGGTTGTGCTCCCTGGAGGCCCGACAAAGCCCTGTCCTGAGTCACTTCCAGGGAAATCCTGGTGCTTTAATGGATCTTTCACTTCCCACTACTTCCCTTCGCTTGAGTGTGTTATTTGAACACGTGACTTACTGTAAAGGCTTTTAGGTAGAGGTTCCCAATGCAGGAGGCGTAAAATGACCTTGGCCAGCTTCATCATATATTTTTGTTTTCACTTGGCTGTGAAAGTGCACATCATGAGATTTGTTTCCTGTAATCACATTGGTTGAACATAAGAAAAGAGTCTGAACAGAATGAAATAAATAGAAGGTGAACTTTGGATGGTGCAAATGTAAAGTAATAGCTTGGTATCTCTTAGACCTTCACACACGTGCCATGGATTCTTGGGTCGTGATCTTAGTGTCTTTTTATTTCGATGACATCTTGTTTCATTTTGTCCTGGGAAGTACGAGAAAAATATGCATTACTTAATTATAATAAAATACTGTGTTAGAGCAATTCGTTTTTACTAAAACCATGAGCTTTAGAAAACAGAGACAAGAAACCAACTCTAAATATAAAAGGAATTCTCAGAAGCAGAAAATGTTGCCGCAGGAATAGAAGCAATAGTTATAGAAATAACACAAGAAAATTTCTCTTCGCTGAAGATGGATACAAGTTCTCAAATTGAAAGGCCCACCAACGCCAAAAAAAAAATTAAATGGAAGGAGACCCCTAGCTAGTGACGATGTTTTCAGAGGGAAAGGGAATTTCTATCTAGCAACCAGGAAAAGCATTTTAAAGGTAAACACATGGTCAGATTAGCATCCAACTTATCTTCCGCCAAGTGCCAAACATCAATACATCAACAGCTCTACAATTTTGAGAGAAAACCGTTGTCACCCAAGAATTCTGTAACATCCCAAGCCATTATTTATGTGTTGGAGTGACATCTAAATTCTCAGATATGGAGGCACCAAGAAAGCATACTGTCTTGGTTCCCGATTCCTGCTATAACAGATTGCCCCAAACTCAGCGGCCTAATCAACGCGAGTGTAAGCTTTACCGCCCTGGCACTCAGAGGTCCTGCACGCGAGGTGTTTTCCTTCTGGAGGCTGCAGGGAAGATTTCATTTCCTCACCTCTCCCAGTTCCTCGAGCTCATCACATTCCTGGTCTTAAGTTCCTTCTTCCATCGTCCCAGGTCGCCACGTTGTGTCACGGACCACCATCCCAGCGTCGCGCCTGCCTCTCTGTCTTCCACTCAGCAGGACCCTGGTGATCACATCAGGCCTGCCCAGATCTCGGGGTGGGGGGCATTATTCTGACTACCAAATATACCAAACAGGGCCCTCTAGAAAACAAGCAAAGATCACATACATTTAAAATTCAATTAGGACAAAACATATAAGAATACCCTCTCCCCAAAAATGGCAAACAGAAAACGTAACGATTGGGACATGCCCTACGAATCTCTACAATCGTGGAGCTGCAAAGCTGTCAATACCAAAACAGATACGTGGAGAGTCCACGCGTAGGTCCAAACACCACACGGATTTGAATCCACGAGGAGATGAGAAGGAAATCCAATGCATGCTGTTAGGAAAACTATCAGATAATGTAAAAATCGTCAAGAAAATGAAACAGTAGGATGTGAATGGGTAGTGCCATTTGCCTGAAAATAACTTTGATATTATGACAAAGGGTTGTTTGTAAAACTTCAAAGCCGGGTTGATGAGTCCTGGTCTGGAAAACTTCAAGGTCTGACGTCTGCCTCCATGGAAATAATTTGCATGACTAAATCAGCCCTGAGTGACAACAGCGATGGTCGATGCTCGAACACTTAGGGTACTGGGGTGGGGGGCGGTGCCGAGGCTGCTGCTATCGGTTTTTAGAGAATGTGGCGTTCAGAATGTCTTACACGCTGCTTCCCAGCATTCTAAGGAAAAGGTATTTAAATTCTCAGGAAGTTTCAGATCATTCAGTCCCTCACAGACCTTTTATTCAGAGCCTCGTAGGGGCCAAGCCCCTAAGGAGCATTTGCCTTTAAAGAGCACGTGGGCCCGTGGACACAAACGAGGGACCAGGTCAGTGAATGAACGCACCTTGGGTGACAGTGCTGAGACGCCCGTCGTACGGGCATGAGCACATGGGCGTGCTCTCTTGCCTTGGATCTTGCAGACGTCCAGGGCCCTGCAGACCGGGCTCAGCTGCGCTGGGGGCGGCTTGGCCGGGCAGCTCCGAGCGGCAGGTGGGGTCCGGCTCTGTTCCACACGCATTTCTCATCCCATTCCGAGTGCCAGGCAGGTTGGGGGGCGTCTTCCTCGTGGCACAGGAGCGCGGGTAAAATCCCCCGGGGCCCCCTGAGATTTAAGTTTGGGAGCGGGAGTACCCACCTCACTTGCACTTACTTGCTTTGCTGGGGGGAGGGGGGGACCAGCAGTAGGCAGGGACCGTCTGCCTCACCCCCGGCCCTTCCAACGGAGCCCACCCTGTCACCTGCTGTAAGAGCCTCAGCAAAACCAGGCTGCCCAGGGAAAGGTCCCAGGTCAGGTCTCGCACCTCACGGCTGGTTCCCGCCCTGGGCGCCCCCCTCACCTCTCTAGTGGACACTGAACTTCTGTCACCTGGTGCTGGCCCCTCGAGGAGGGTCCATGTGCTCCAGGTGCTCTCCCTGGGTGACGGGCTGCTTCTGCTGGGCGCCGGCCTGCGCATCTTTCAGATGCTGGGAGACTACGCCGCTTGTACGTGAATGACTTCGTGCCTGTTCTCTCTCCTCCAGCCAAGGTGAGGGTCCGTTACGGTAACGAAAGATGGTATCTTAGAAGCTAAAACTGGACAGAATTAAGCTGGGTCCCCGAACTAAACAGAAACCAAAACAAACCTCTATTTCACTGAGGAGTAGATCCCAGGATTTTCAGAGTGTGCCCCGCCTTGTCTCGTAGTAGCCAAAGCTAAGAGAGGGGAGTCGTACCCCAGTTCCTGCAATCGACTAACGAGACGGCAGCCAGTCAAAGATGGACCCCAAGGAAAAACATAAATGTCAATCACCTTCGTTCTCTACAGAGCTGAGTGAGAGCAGCAGAGATTCTGGAACTCTCTGCCATCAGTCTTCTAGTTCTGGCTAAGTTAAGCTTCATGACACCACCCGAGGGATGTCTGTGCAGAGACATGACGTGGTAGGTGGAGTCATCCTAGACTGTCCCTGAGGTCCCCCGGTTTCCACCTCTGAGTGTAGCTCCTCATCGTCACTGTCGCCGAGGAGAGACCTCCTATTTATTTATTTATTTATTTATTATTTTTGTGGTTGGTTCCCTGAGCGGGGATTGAAGAGACCTCCTTTTTAAAGCGGGAAGAAATATCATAGGATGCACTAACAATTACATTCAACTACTTCAAGAGCCATTTCTCATCCTCGCAAGACAGCAAGAAGGCCTCCGGGTATTTTCATGTAACTATTCACCGAAATAGCACAGAGAAAACCTCAGGAACCTCGCACTCGGGTCTACCATTGATCCAGGCCTGTGTTCTCAGTAGAAGAAAATCATTCGATTTTTCATTTGAGTAAGCTGTTGTCTCTGCTCTTCCATTGTGAAAGGGTAGGAAGACTTGATTGCTAGTTTCAGGGCAAGCTATGTAATTTTCCTAAAAAGGCTGCTGACACAGATGCATTTTCAATCAGGGCTCCAGAGCCCAGAAAAAAATTTTGATTAATCTTCCGTCGAGGGTTTCAGCATATGGTTCTGTGTTTAAAGGATTTTAGATAGTCCACTGGGGAGGCAGCTCTGGTCATGAAGATACTATTATCCAGCTCTCCCGTGCAAGCGTAGCTAGTCTCGTATAAAATCGCCGGGCACCCTCAGACACGTCGGTTGTGAGTGTCTGAAGGCCAGAAACTGATGTTATTCAGAAGGGCTCGCTAGAGCTTAGTGTCCAAGGCACAGAGAGGACACAATAAGGGCCACATGAAATGCTTTGTGCCTGATGACATACTTAGAAACTGTGGGCAGAAAACCAATGACTTTTGACAGATTTCCTGAAGACCATATCCGTGTTGGTGCCTCCTATGCCTCCATGAACTTCTCAGACTCTTAACAGGGCCCATTCCTTCAGCAGCCGTTTATTGAGCACCTACTCTCCACCTGAACCGACGCTGTTCTTGGTATTGGCTGACAGCTCTTCATCAAAATCCATTTCCTGTTCTCCCCGGGCGCAGGTACAGACCGTGTTTCCCAGAGTCCCCTGCGGTGACAGAGACCATGTGACTGGTTCTTGCCTTAGGACGTGAAGACACGAGCGAGCGTGGCCTCCCGTCAGGCCCGGCCCTTCGAGGCATCCTGGGGGCCCTCCTCCGTGCTGCTCGTCCCTTCCACTTGGAACAGGAACAGCCGCAGTGGTTTGGGGCGTCGTGTGCTGCGGGAGGTGGAGCTTCCTTCATTGACCAACGAGGTGGGCCGCTGACCACCTGCCCAGGACTGTTTGGCGAACCAGCGAAGCGCTTCTGCCATGCTGAGCCCGGCCCCATCTCGAACACGGCAGATGCAGAGTAAGAGGAGAGTGGCCCTGCCTCGGGCCGGCCAGCGGCAGCATGGTCAGAGGACCCCCGGGTGGCCCTGTGTCTGTCTCCAGGGGACCGCGAGCAGAGAGAGGCCCTCCGTGACGTGTGCTCTGGGATCGGCAGGTCCCTCAGAAGCCTTCCTGGCTGGAGACGGTCAGCCCGAGACCACCTGCCCTCCAGGATAGGTGGGACGCTGCCCAGACGCAGAGCTGGGCGGCAAGGGCCCGGCTTCTGTGACAGGCTGGACCGATGACTCCCATCCCTCAGTCCCGCCTGCACAGCGGCCAGAGGGTGCTGGTCGCAGAAGTGCCTCTGCCTGAGGCTTGGCCCCCGAGCACGAGGCTCGGTGTTTGCCGGCAGGCAACCTCTTCCCGGAGCGTTCATTTAAGGGCCTGGGTGTCCCCCCGATTCTAATGCATGTGTATTTGTCATTTAATCCTCAGAATGGCCTTGCTGACCAGCCAGGCAAGTCGGATCAAGGTCATATGCGCAGCGGAGAAGTGAGAACTCAAATCTACTGACAACTGACTCGGTGTCCTTTCACTGCAGGTCAAGCTCAAGTTCACATCAGGCCTGAAGACACGCTGCCCTCGATAATCCCCACTATTTGTTAACATCCTCTGGGATCGTGGCCGGCAGTGCAGTCCAGCTCAGTCAGAGGGCCAGGGCCAACGATTGATCCTCTGCCCACTCCAACCACCACCGCGCCCTTGAGGACGCATGACGGCCACGAGGAAATGTCACTGGGTGAGAATGAGATGCCATCACGTCCATCTGGGTGCTGTTATTGACCCAGATCTCAAACCCCAAAGGCTCTCTCTCCTCCTGCAGTCTCATTCCTTGGCCTGCGGCCAGTTTTATTGAGCTCCTACTACTCCCCAGGCTCCGTCCTACATGAGTCCCCCTGCTCTTGTGACGATGCCTGGTGATGGGAGGAAACAGCAGTAACAGGCGTTCTGACTGAAACCAGGGGCCCAGATTTATGAGGAAAGGGGGTGGGCTCCTTCCGTCCTGGGGTTTCAACATCTGACCCCACCAGGGGGAGGACGACGTGCACACGTGGGGACTGCCCGCAGCCGCGAAGAGAGGAGCACACGCCTCCCCCGCATTCCGCTGTCACGTACAAAAATAAGCCACGAGGCTTGCTTCCTGAGTTACCCACGTAGCAGAGGACTCCAACAGAGAAATGCCACCCAGGTAAGAAAAGTCACAGAGACGAATGAGCCGCCCACCAAATTGATCTGTGTGGCCCAACACTGGTCATTAACAAATACAAATTGTGATCAATTATTTAAATATAATTTAAGGCCAACACAGCGCAGGGCATTTCCAAACCAGACACAATCAATTTACTGAAAATAATGTACTTGCAAGAAACTAGCCAGACCCGAATCAATAGAATGACCCCCAGCCACAAACCTTTTATCCAAGGCCAATTTATCATTATCAATACCTTGAACAAGCCGAGCACCGGACGGGCTGCTAAGAGGATTCTTGATGGCGAATTTTCTGAAAAAGCTTATGAGCAAAGGGGGTCGTTTGTCCCTTGTTCACACACGCCATTCCCTCCAGGCTGGGCTTTTGTTCAAGGAAATTCATTTCGTTATCTCTGTGCTTCTGCTCTGAATAGACACGGCGAGATTCGGGGTTCAGTTTTGCTCCCAGTCAGGTATTGGGCGCCTGAACAGTGGGTCTTAACCTTTTATTCCAGACACGAGATGGATGGCAGCCCTGATGCCACCCCTTTCTCTCACACTTAGGGACGCAAAAGAACGATGGTGACGGTCTTACAAAGGTAACTTCAATGCGTTCTAATTGTCGCCCACGAAAGCAAAAGTCATAAACGCCGGTGCCTGGCCTACCGTGACGACACATCAGTGGTTGAAAACCACCAACGGACAAGATGCTCAGTGTTTGTGATCAAAGCCCGTGAACTGCTTTAATGACTTCTAAAAGGAATATGCATTCCTGGAGAAGGAGTGTGACCTTGAACCCTGTTAATTAGACGAATGAGCGCTAATGGACCAGAGCCCACTCTGCCCTTGCTGGCGGCTTTGCAGGTCTATTCTCTGGGACCAGGCAGTGAGTTTAACTCCTTGTGGGACAAATCTGATTTCCCCAACTGTCAAGTGCTTGGGGGACCCTTCCTGTTGCCCCAGTACACCGATCACCCTAGAAAAAGGAAAGAGGAGAGTCCCAGGAGGATTAGGTCACAGGGATAGGGGACAAGCAAGGGTCTGTCCCCAGATCCTCTGCTCTAGCCATCTCAACACAGTCGAGGTAGATGGCGGTTGAGGTACGTGATGGTCACAGTAGGTGGCGGCTGGGTTAGATGGAGGTCACTGTAGGAGGCAGCCGCAGTAGGTGGCGGGGCCTGGGCTAGAGGACGATTACACGAGAGCTGATCCTCAGGTAGAACACATCGGGGCGGGTCTTCCCATCGCTCACAAGCTGCACCCCTTAAAAATAGTCCGAGTCCTCCCCAAACCACATGTTCAACACATTTTTAACTTTTTATTATGGGAATTTTCCAACATATGAAAAAGCAGAGAGAATAGCAGGATGAAGCCCATCTGTCACCACCAACTTTCAACAGTTATTAACTCAGGGCCAACCGTGTTCATCTATAAATACACCCCACTCCCTGCCCCAGCTGGATCACATTCAGAACTTTATAATTCACCCCAGATGCACCAACTGGATAAATTTTGCCCAATTACTTGATCTCTGGGATCCTCAGTCTCCTTGTCTGTTAGATGAGGACATTTTCTCCTGGGGAGACAGTGAAGATTAAATGACATAACACAAGTGGAAGTCTGAAGAACAGAGCCTGAAAGGTGGTACTTGCAGTGTTAGCGTGTTGCCGTGTTCTCTCCTGGAACCCTACGCTGTAACCAGCACATCGAACCAGGGGACTCACAGTCTCTGGAAGAATCAAGCAATTCTGTCTTCTGATACCCCATCAAGTGAATTACCCACCCCATTGAAAACCTGGGGAGACTCTCGGTTTTTCTGGCCATTCTTGGGTAACAGACAGGCCCTGGTGTTCATTAGAATGCCCAGTCCATGGAGGGGCTGATGGTCATTAGAATGTCCCTGGTGCTCATTAGCATGTCCAGTGTGTAGAGGGGCTAATGGTCATTAGAATGTCCTCATGGTCATTAGAATGTCCCTGCTGGTCATTAGCATGTCCCTGGTACTCATTAGCATGTCCAGTGTGTGGAGGGGCTGCCAGTTAGGGCTTCAGTCAGATGTATAGCCTCTCTTCCTCTTCCCTCCCAGTCCAGGCAACAGGCTGCACTTGGCCTTGGGCTGGGCTGTTTCTTCTTTATCTCCTCTCCTTCCTGTCCCCCATGTACCATGCCCCCCACACACATGCACACGCACACACATATGCACATGCACGGAAATGCACACACGCATGTGTACACATGCACACACATGCATGCATACACACATGTACACACATTTGTGCACGCACACACAGACATGCACACGCATATACGCACACACTACAGAACTGTGGGAAAAGAGGAGGTAATTTGGGCAAGGATGTTCCAAGGTGATTGACAGATGCTCAGGCTGAGTCTTGCCCACCCTTAAAGCTCCCAATCGTGCTCTCTTTCAGTTCAGGCCAGGGAAGCGCAAAGACATCACTGCTGGACAGTCGGCAGGTTGGAAACCACGGATGCTGATCTGTGCGAGGGAAATGGGTTATCCTGAGGCCCTAGCTCAGAATAGCGTGCTACCACTGAAACAGGTGGGCTTTTAAAACAAATCCAGGCCCAACGGTCATGTGCCGTGGATCACTTTCACGTGCGCCCTTCGCCCGGGTGCTGTTTCTCGTGGCCGGTCCCCTGTGGATCTGGGTCCCTCCTGTGGGACTGGTCCGAGGCGGCAGGACAAGGAGGCTGGCCACGCATGGAAATTCCCTAATGACAGGCGTCCGGGGCTCTTTTTCAGAGATTCTTGCTGCTTTCTCCCAGCAAGATAACCTCTGGGTAGAGAGGAGAGTGGACTTACCCTCATGAGTCTTGAGTCCACAGCAGGTCCCTGTGTCCCTCCCTGTGCTGGTCCCTGATTAAAGGTCTCGGCCCCTGGGAGTCCCAGCTCTCTGTGCAGCCCTCCCTGTACTTGGGTTTAGTAACCACACTCTCTTTTCACCCTGGAGGCCACACTGTCCCCTGTGGTCCCTGTCCTCAGACACACTTTGGAGATAGTTCCTTTATTCACCTCTACTCCAGGTATCTGAACCCGAATGTGCCCTCTGTTGCCGGAAGGAATTCTGGCCCAGGCTTGGAGACCTCTGAGCGGTGCCCTGATTCTCCTTGTACCATCTGGTCCGGCTGCAAAAGGCTGAGGCTCCCTTGGCATGGCAGGTGCCCCGCACTCCCCTATGGAGCTGCAGGGCCTCTGGGCCTCACAGCCTTGGCCATGAGGCTGTCCCACACTCCCTACGGGCCATTCCAGAACTCTTCGCCTCCTTCTTCTGGATCCCTGGGACCCCAGGGGCCCAGACTCCGGCTTTCACGTCTTGGCCCTCCTCTGCTTCCCCTTCCATCTGCCCCACTCCCTCCAAAGGGCCTCCTCCTTGCCTCATGCCCCAAGGGGACCTCCTCTAGGTCAGATGCATCTCCCACCCTCCCTGAAACCTCTTCCCGAGGCACCCAGTCACCAGGCTGAGGCGTAAGGACACAGGTGGGTTCAGAGGGAGAGAAACATCTCCACACTGGGGGTTCCCCCCGCAGCATGGGCTCAGAAATTCGTATTGGATGAACATTTCAGAAAGTGCCTTCCTGAGGACTTCGGGCTAGGACAGCAGTATAAGCCCTCTTAAAAATAACTCTGGGAAATAGCCAGGTGCTCCCCGCTACCCGCCGAGCGCAGGACTTGTCAGAACCTTTCCCGCGCTGTTGTGCTTTAAGACTCGCTAAGGGGGACACAGTTTGCCACCTCCATCACGATCTCTCAACTCTTCTTTGAGAACCAACAGGGGACCATGGGTCTCTTTTTGTCACGGAGCCTAGCACAGGGCCAGGGCTCTGCCAGGCACGCTCTGAGAATCGCTGCTCTGGTCGGAATAAATTCAGTGTCAAAGTTCAAAATCATTTCCGAAGACGAGAACAAGCTAACGGATTCCTCCGAGGCAAAGGGCCGACGGGAAAGAGAGCATCATGGGCATTAAAGCTCGGAGCACACGACGCAAGAGCAAAGTGGGACAAGAAATGGATTGAACTCACTTGTTAAAAGCACCGAGGTTCTCCCTGACGTGCTGCTTACAAAAATACACCCTAAATGGGAAAAACCAGGAGATGGAAAATTAAAGGACGAGGAGATACACAGCATGCCAAGGTCAGCGTGCGTAAAATAGAAATCGAATTAGAATGGCAGAGAAATCGAATTCCAAGCAAGTACGAGCTAACGGGACAAACCAGACCCGTCTTAACAGACACGGAACCCGGTCCAGAGTGAGAGCCTAAGGGTGTCAGAGCGTTACGTGCTGGCACAAGCCCAGGAAGCAAAAGCTACGATAGGAGTAATCGCCAAGGACCTTCACCAGGAAAGCAACGGTAAGATTTCAAAGAATATTGTCTGCCCAGGAGAAATTAAATGCAAATAAATATCGATGTAGGAGATCTGTGTAATTAAAAACAGGGAAATGTAGAGCTGATGTTGTCATTTTCTTCTACAAATAGATGACTGTTCCTTCTTACTTTCAGTATCCATGAAAATTTAGAAGATAGTTCACCTCTACAGACTTTATATTTTCCCCAAAGTAGGATACAAAACACATTGTTTCACCACAATACAATAAACTCACAAATTAATAGCATGGGCCCAAAAGACAGTATCAGAATCACTCCAAACCTTAAAAACAAGTAAATGTGAAAGTCACTTGTCTAAAAACCTGTAGGGTCAATAAATGAATAAAAACATCCCGTGGGGTGCTCCTCACGTAAGAATGTACGTGAGAACGCATCACTTCAAAACACGCGTGCCACAGCCCCTCAGACGGAGCCTCAGCAGGAAGGCAAACTTCGAAAAAAATGGCAAAAGGTACACACTAAAAATTCACCTCAGGTTTCTTTGGTTGTTGTTTTTTTTCTTTTTTTTCCCCTAAGGAGACGGGGAAAAGAGAAAAGAAATACGGCAGAAATCAATCATTGGCAAAAGATGGAATTCATAAATATAACCCAAGAGTTGCTTCCTTTTATAAAGTCAGTAAGCTAGGCACACCTTTGTTAAATCTAATTTCAAAAATACAAAGAAATCAAATTAGAGATTTTAAGTTGTTATAAAAAGAGATGTGCCACCCTTACTTAAAAATGAGTTTATTCAGAAGAACTGTGCAGTGCTAAACTCGAAAATAAAGAGGAATATTTTGTGCAAATTTTGAAATAATAGAAAATTTTAAACAGCCAGGTCAATCAGAAAAAATACATAGTTTTCAGTAATTATTCCTTAAAGTCTCTGATTTATAGTATCTTTTAAAGCAAATACAAGAATAATGTAACAGAAAATCTGTTTTTGAATTGCTAACGTAAACCTGATTTCAACATTTAGCCAGCAAAACGCAGACAGAGCAACTGAAGTGAGTCTCCTATTTGACGAGAACGCAGTCCTACACCTACGTACCGGGTCTGAACATACATAGACACATAGCACGAGCACAGATATACACAATTCACCCCAGGAATGGAGAGATGTTACAAAATTTAAGTAACACATTACAGTAGCATTTGCAAAACCAAAAAAGCTATATGGCCATTTCAAGAGGTGCTAAAAATGCATTTAATCCATTTTGGTTTCCTTTGCAGATGCAACTCTTCAACCAGGGCTGAGAGGATTCTTGCCTCACAAACTGAAGATCGTTACCTTGAAACTATGGCCCTCACCACTTGAGGCCCTCCGTGAAAGCCGGCGACACCGAGAATGGCGGTCGTGGCTGCTGATTTATTCATCAATCCACCAAATATTTATTGCAGACCTACCTGCCTCCAGGTGCTGTTGCTGAAGACACTGAAGCATGATGTCATGTTGTGTCACAACCGTGTTAGTGTTCTGACTGCTGTCATGTTTATGAGCCGTTGTCATGACATTTACGTGCCTAAGGACCCCAGTGCACGGCAATATCGTACACGTAGGAGAAGTCACCGAGGCCTGTGGACAACATCAATGCCCAACCAAGTTGTCCCGGTTACCCCAAATCCTGAGTTAGAAGACAAGGTGGAAAAGGGCCCCATTCACTGTGGTGGCACC
This sequence comes from Lyroderma lyra, assembly GCA_004026885.1. Lineage (NCBI taxonomy): Eukaryota > Metazoa > Chordata > Mammalia > Chiroptera > Megadermatidae > Lyroderma > Lyroderma lyra. The sequence continues at coordinate 18,508 of PVJL010012341.1, read as the reverse complement.
GCCTATCCCGCAAAATACCTTAAAAGAGTCCTGAAGACACAGGACAAGTCCCAGTGAGAGCTGTGGACCAAGCCCGCGGCCGTGAGGCAGGAAGACGGCCCCACACCTCCAGGCGGGCAGGCAGAGGTCGGGCCTGGCAGGGGCGCACGGCCACCGCTGCGCTCGGTGGGTGTCAGCTCGTCCTGCCGCGTGGCCGGCGCTCTCAGGGTCAGGAGAGGAGCCGCCACACGACGTCAGACGGCAGCCTGTGCGGACGCCTCGTGCCAAGGAAAAGACGCAGGAGACGGGGGCAGAGGGCGGCCAGGCCGGAGGGCAGAGCTCTACGTCAAAACGCTACAACGTTTTAAGAATTTTTTTCAACAAGTAATTTTTTTAAAGCCCGAAGAGAAAAGACTCAATAGAAACATGGACAAAGGTTATTAGATAAATGGCCACGAGCACGTGGAAGTGGGGGTTCAGGTCATCGGTCCCTGCGGGCGGCATGCACGGTAGGTCAGCAGCGCCTGGCGCCCCCACAATTCGCCGGAGAGCCCAGCTACCTGCTCCCCCACACGCGGGGAGGTCACGACGCGAGGTGGGGGACGTGCTCGTTAGCTCCACAGCCGATAAACGAACACAAAACACGGCGTTGAACACCGTGAGTGCGCACCCCTTTTATTTGTCAGCCGTACCTCAGTCAAGCTGGGAAAAGGAAGAAATCGGGGGTTCAGGGGGATAAGGTTCTGCATGTCCTTCTTGGGGCCGGGTACCCCATGGGTTCACATTGCTAAAACCCATCACGGACACGCTCACTACTTACGTGTCACCCATATGTCACGCTGCACGGGAGAGGGCTTTGGGCTTTTGTTTGTCTGTTTGTTCGCTTGTTTTTCCAAAAGGAGCTACAGATATGACAGGACCGTCCCGCCCTGGAACACACCGGTGAGAAAACTTGCATTTCCGGCTCGGGGCGGAGAAGCGAAAGGGGCTGCGGGTTGACTTCACTCTCACTCATTTCCTGGAGCGGCAATCGGACGAGCCTCGCGAGGAGCCCCGGGACCGTGCGGGGGTGAGTCACCCCCAGGAACGCGGCCCAGCTCAGAGAGGCGCCCGCGTCCTCCCCACACGGCCGGGAGCCTGGAGTGAATCACTGAGCGACAGGGCCGCGCAGGGGTTTGGATCAGTCTCCAACCAAAGGAAACAAAACCCATCGGACATGTGTTTGAGCAGAAGATTCACAGTGCAGATGGGCACTGCAGACAAAACAACGCGTCGGCCCGCTGTCGGGCACCGCGCTCGTGCGCGAGGGTGCCAGGGCCGTCCGCTGTCACCGTGCAGTCAGCGGCAGGCTGCCACACGTGGGGGCCCGGGCAGCGCGGGCCTGGGATCCAGAGTTGCAGTTCGGACACTTCCTTTTCTAAAACGCTGCCGGCTTCCTCTCGTCTGCTGCGTACCTTAGCTTTGGTGTAAGGACAGCAGAAAATCAGTATTAATTTGTCACAAACACCTGGGGCTACTGTCCTGGAAGGAAGGCCATGTGGAGCCGGGCGATACGCCCGCCGCAGCCCAGGCTGCCCGCCCAGCCTTGCCACCATGCTCTGGAGCGAGGGGACATGAAGGCTCAGCAATGTTGTGCCAGAAGGTCCCCCCAAAGTCGTACTGAGCAGCTGCACGTGGATGGGTCCCCTGGTTTGGGGTCCTCTCCATGCCCGGGGGTTGCCCATGGACACTCAGTCTTATCCCAACCAAATTCAGCCAATCCAGAGGATGGTCCAGAACGCCCACCGACGGGTTGACGGTGAGGAACGCCGAGCGAACCTCAAACAGTGGAGGACATTTATGGGGACCCTATCAACGAGTCTATAAGGGAAAGCAAAACGTAAACAGGTAGTTCCTTCGTGAGCACGGAACCAAAACCGAAAGAACCCACGGGACATTCTTAATGACTAAAATCGAAAACCCAACAGCCAGGGGTATGGACTTCAGACTCGTATACTGTGGTTCAGGCCCCCCTTTAAAGGGGGCAGAACGCGGGAGGGATGGGCTCGGCCCCACTTCTGCCTGTTTCTGTTTGCATGACCTCCGTAAAGCACTTGGTCTGCAGGAGCCACGGTTTCCTGGTGCATTCAATGGGGGTGTCGGTACCCACGTTCAGGACGGTTGGGAGGGGAACAGAGGTGACAGACGTGAAAATACTGTAAACCATGTAAGATGGGATCACTCTGTCTGACCCTGCCCTGCCACTTCTCAGGTCCTGGAGCTGTCACCTGGAGGCTGAGTGCCACGAAGGTCCCGGTCCATCCTTCGCAGTGCTGGGCAAACAGCTGTCCCAAAGGGTGGGTACAGTGCCCCGAACGAGTGTTGAGACGCCCTCCACATGTCCCACCCCCTGGGCACACACGGACCACGAAGCTCTGGCCCCCAGTGCCCTCTGCACCGCCCCAGTTGATGTCCCAAGCTCCCCGGTCCGGGCGTGGTTCTGGAATTCACGCCCCGGTCTCTTTCTTACGTTGGTTTCTCTGATTCGCACCCCAGTGGGCTGGGTGCTCAAGGCCGTTCTCGGCTTATCGGGTCCCTCTTCCTAGGGTCCCATTGGCTTTCTCTCCTTTATCCCAAGTCCGTGTGGGGCTTCTGCCCAATGTTGGAACTCTCTAGAAATAAGTTCAGTAATCCCTGCAATGTGACATGAAGTGCCCTGGAGGTCAACATGAGTCACACCGGAGCCCAGGTTTGCTGTGTGTCGGGTAACTGGGGCCTCGATTCTGCGTAATGACCCCTCGGGCGCGCACCAGCAGGGGTTTTGGCAGCTGCCGGCTCTCGTGTTGGCTGGGCGTCAGCTAGTCTGGGCTCAGTGTGGCTGGAGGTGGCTCCGTGCTACATGTGTCCCATCCTCCTCCTCCAAACACCAGGCCACGTTGGTCATTGACCTCTTTGGCCAATGGCAGAAACACCTACGCACACTCACACCTGCTGCACCCAGTCTGCTGCCGCCCCATTGGCGGAAGCAAACCACGGGACGGAGCCCAGCCTAAGGGCACAGGAGGTTGCCCTGCCCCAGTACGTGGGCACTGAGTTACCTGGCACGGAGCGCGGACCCTGGGGACACACCACGTCCAGCTGATCTTATCTCTCACAGGCTGGCTCAGACACTCTCCTGTCTGCCCTGTCTAGCCCCAGGTTCCCACAGTGTCCCCGCCACCCCTGACAAAGATTCTTCGCTCGAACAAGCTTGAGTCAGTTTCCTGAACCTTCTCTGAGGTCCATCTGCGGGCACCCTTTTCAAACCAGCTTTAGCCAGAACGCTGCCAGGTAGCTTTAGCCAGAACCCCCACCCTCACTATCTGGCCAGGACCCTCGTCCTTTCCCACCGCCCTCCCCGCCGTGATGTCTGGTCCCCCCCTCCCCCAGGATGTCCGGTCCCCTGACCTGCCCTCTGCAAGAATCCCATTAGGTGAGTTTAGCCAGAACCCCCCTTCCCCCTACTGTTTCCTCTTAGGAGTTTTCCATCCACTGACCCCTACCCTGCTCCCTGGCCATAAATGCCCACCTGTCCTTGCTGTGCCCGGAGGTGGGCTCACCTCTGCCCCCACCGCAGTGGCCCTACTTGCCCAGTGGTCTTGGGTAGCACTGTCTTCAACAGGTGTCACCGGATGGGCTTTTCTATGCCACCAGTCGTCTCCCCTCTATTGTTCTACACTGCGAGTGGCCACTTGCCCTCATGCTCAGAAGAGATTTCCACGGCCCCCAAAATAAGAGGGGCCCCCTATTTCCCTCTCACAGTGCTCTTACATTTTCCTCCCTGCTTAATCCTTCTTTCTGAGCATAAAGGAAGCCAATTCTGGCATCACAAATGCTGAGGATTCTCCGGTCCAACCTTGGTGCCTTATCCCCTACACAAACCTCCGCGCTGATCTACACCTGCACGTTTTTGGGGGCACTTTGGACGCGGGTGAAAAGAACACGCATTCTTGGTTCTGAGGGTGTTGGTCCTACGTGTACGTAATCCTTCAAGTTCATTAATAGCACTGTGGACGTCTTGGACGTCTCTGTTTATTGCTACTACAGTTTTAGTTTTGCCGGTTGAATCTATTACGTCAGGGAAAGCTGCGTTACAATCTCCAAAGCTGTTGATTTGCCCGTTTCTCTGCCATTTCGGCTTCGTTTTGGAGGCTGCAGGGCGTGGCGCCCCGTGTTTGTGGGGCTTTTACACCACACCGGCATGGAACAGCCCCGGGGCTCCTTCTGCTGCTCTTTGCCCATTTTATGGGATGCCAGCGCTTCTCCCTGCGCTTTCCCCTCGTTGGCGCAGAACTGGTTCACCTCTCCCCGCCCTCCCATTGTCGAGCTCTGCGCCACCTTTCCTCTCGCCGTCTCCTGGAGACAGCAGATTGTCGCAAAAGCCGCAGGACCTGGTGTACTTCGGGAGGGTTGAGGGTGACTTTAGAGTGGAGAGCTCTGAGCACCCTAAGCCCTGGGTGTCCCTCCTACTGCCACCACCACGTTCATCTGCTCCTCAGGTCCGGGAGAAGCACTATCAGAGAAGGCAGTCCCTTGGGGTGAAATCCATCAGTGCTGGCGGCCAGGAGGCGGGGACAGAGCTGTGACCGTCAGAGAGGCCGGGCAGTCTCCGTCCGCCTGTTGTCATCAGCCCCCACCCAGGGGGGCTTGGCTTTGCCCTGGCTGTACCTGCCTGCACAGAAAATGAGCCAAAACTGATCTCCGTGTATTGGCTCCTAGATGTTTATTCTGTCACTGCAGGCTGATACACGTTAGCTCAAAAGCTCCCTGCTGCCAGACTGACAGTATGTAAAATGTAGCCCAAGCAAGGAGAAGTGGCCATTTAGAACCTGCCTTTTGTGCATATCCTTGATCCCTTCCTTACCTTTCAGCTGTTAGCCTTGTAGTTACAGGCTCTAAGCTCCACTGACCCTCAGAGTTCTCTGACCCTGACATTCTCTGCTCTGTCCCAGACATGTAAACCCCCTCGCCCATGCCTCTCGCCCCCTGGACTCCCCTGCCCTCCTCACCTTCGGAGAAGCACCCCACGGACTCCTGCCTGAGTGCAAACCTGTCACAGCATTGCAGGATAAAGCCTGTGTGTGCTATTGCCACCTTGTGGCCACAGCTTTTTCCTCGCTCAGCCCCAAGTCCCTGCAACCCCTACCCGGGTGGGTCACTGCAGCCCAAGGTCCAGGCAGTAGCTGCCAATTTCTTCAGTGAAGCAGCAGGTTGTGACTGTCAGGGCCATGTCAGCAGAATGTAAGAAACTGTCCTCGAAGCTGTCCTGTTGGGGCTGCCTCTGACCGTATCGCACCCAAGCGGAGACTTCCCCCAACCCCCAGACAGGAGCTCAAGGCAGCACCCACCTTCTAGGGCCTTCTCTGGCTCTCATCGGTGGCCACGGGAATGTGATTTCTTTCTTTACTTCCTTTTGCAAGTTAAGTATTTTTTTTTTTCTATTTTTAAAGGAATGCTTTGGTTTTCTTTCTTTTTTTGTAAACTAAAAAAAAATGTAGAAGAAAGAAAAAAATGGCAAGTATTTTCACTGTCAAAGATAAGCACAGTTGGGTGCATTTCCTTGAAATACTTTTTTCTGTTCTTTTTTTTTTTTTGTCTTATCATCATGAAGATCATGTGGGACATTCAAAATTTTGCATAATGACATTTAAGTCTATTTTTCCCTGGTTACAAAAGAATTGCATGCTCATCACAGAAAAGCTGCTTCTTGATGGTTTATTGACTGTTCTCATCTGAAACATTTCCAAAGCTGCAGCCTCATCATTACGAGCTTTGAAGACACAGAAAATCACCACTCTAGTTTTTGGCACTAAAAATGGCTATTATGTTGTTCTGCACATCTATGCTTCCTGTGCAGGGGGAAGAAGAATCTTCTTGTTTAGCTGGTTTCACATCACAATCAGCTAGAACTTGGCCCTAACAAGCAAGTGCCAGGGCGGGGTGGCAGGTTATTATTTTAAGTAGACATCAAACCCAGCCGGGGACTGCCCCTGAGCTGCGAGGAAGAACACAGGATGTGGAGTCGGTGAATGTTTCCTCTGACCAAGGACTGGTGGCATCCCCACTGTGTGCTGCACCTGGGCATGGTGTGGCATCCTGCATAAGACCCTGTGGAGGGGGCGAAAGACACAAGAACAGACAAAATTGATGTTTCCACCAGCCAGGGAGAATGAGGGTTTGGTCAGCAAGTGCGTGAAATTATACAACACAGTCCTCTGTCCAGAGCAGGCGTGTCCCACCTGCGGCCCAGCGCAAATTCTTAAAACCTGATGAGATTTTTTTGGAGACCTTTTTTAGCTCATCAGTTACCATTGGTATTAGTGTAGCTTATGTGTTTTTATGTGTGGTCCAAGACAATTCTCCTTCCCATGTGGCCCAGGGAAACCAAAAGGTTGGACTCTGCTGCTCTAGAGGGAGTCATTCTTACTAAAAACGTACAAGCCACCCAAAACGCTGAGACCCTGAGGTACCTATGCCTTTCCAGTGATGTGCTGACAGCGGCTTGTGCAGGTTCATGAGACCTGCTGTGCTCCAATCTCCCCAACTCCTTGTTCAGTGAACTCATATTGGTAGCTTGAAATTGGCTACAGTGGTAGCAGTATTTACACCACAGAAATTGGCAAGTGCTACAAATCAGGGATTTTTTTTTCCTGCTCTGTAAAGCTGATTGTTAATCATTTATGAGCACACCATACTCTCAACAGAATGTAGGGAAGACCACAAATCCCGCGTCAGTTCGGCACTTTACTTGTGTGGACTACAACTCCCAATGAGCAATGCACCACCGAGAGTCCTGAGGTACTTCCTGTTCTGTGGGGGGTTTTTTCTGTCTGACAGGAAGAGAGCTGGGCATGGGGTGGAAGGGTGGAGTGCACTGACCTCCCCAAACAGCAGCTCCCATGCAATAAAGTGTTGCCAAATTACCTTGTTGGTAGAGAAAATGTCTGTTTTTCTTTCTTCTTTGCCGTATCTCTCTGATCCTTTTATTGATTTACGTAGTAAATATTTTTGGTACCAGCCTGGACCCATCACCGTTGTCAGTACCTAGGATACAGGGTGGACCAGACAGACAAGGTCCCTGCTGCACACAGCTTATGTCCTGGGGGGAGGAACTGTCCATACACACACACACACACACACACACACACACACACACACAAATAAACAGGACAACAAAAGAGGCAGCTCCAGGGCTCTGCTTAAGGTACAACCAAGGAGGCAACAGGGGTGGGGGGTGGCCTGGCTCAGGAGGGCGCTGTGGAGGTGGAAAGATGGTCACAGGTTCAGGGTAAGAACCCACGGCACCCCCCCCCCCAATACTGTACTCAGAAATACTGTCACAGCAAAAGTCACCTTAAAATTTTTTACAGTAGAAGAAATTCCTACTTAAAATAAATAAGGGGCACTTAGATGAACTACTAAAAAACTATGGAGACTTTCCAAACCTACCAAAAGTATTACTGGAAACACAAAGGGGACAGGTGTATTTTTAGAAAGGTCACATCAGGAGCTATTTATTCAGACCGTGAGTGTGCGTGTATCTAAGATGGTTTAAGCACAGCCCCACTGGCATGCTCCGAGCACCTGGCTGTTCCTCGCAAGTGCTGTTCTGCAACCTGGGTCATTCTGCTCCCTGCTGTCACAGCAGAGGTGGCCCAGCCCCTCTAACGGTCATCCTCCCTGACGCAGACGTCTGTGCATGTCTCCCCTTAGCAATTGTTTCACGTTTATTTGTGGAGTGCTGTGATTGAGGGCCCTCCGCAAACCTGTGAGAGCGGGACACGTGTTTGACTCACCTTTATATCCCAGTACCTGTCAGGAGCCCACCCTAAAACAGGGAATGCAGAGAGAGTCTGGCTTGAATAACAAGATGGAGTGTACAAATACTGAATCCACATTCATAAATTTCCTGCCAACCAGGCTCTTAAATACAATTTTTTAAATGACCACTTTTTAAAACGGCATTAATTTATTCACTCAAAAAATATTTACTGAGCATCTACTGTGTGCCATGGACAATGTTAGGTGCTGGGCATCTACTAAGACTGGCACCGTCACTGCCCCTCTCTCATGAAACATACAATAGTTCCCCACTGCATGAAATTTTATTATCAGTGACATCTCGAGTGTCAGTAACTGTCAAAGACTCTGTCCTTAACCAAACCTTAGACAGGCTCTTCTGGGTCCTGTTTTTGGCCAGGACTCATCCTTGGGCTCTGGCTTTAGCCACTACAGTCCAGTTTTAGCAGAAATCCTGATGGACAAGTTTATCAAGAATTCTCCACACCGGATGTGTCACAATGACTGTATATTGGGTCTCTCTGACCATTTCCGGCACAAAGTTCCTAAAACCCAAGGAATCTCTGCAGCAGTGAATGTCTGTATGGTCATGAGAGGACTGGGGGTGGGGGCTCCTGGAGACCCTCAGGATGGGGCCTAGTTGCCAGGGGAACCAACCTTGGGATTAGAGGGTTGGAACTTTCAGCTCTCCCCACCCCCAGGAGGAGAGAGGGTCCGGAGGTTGAGTTCATCATGAATGGTCACTGATTTAATCAGCCATGCCTGTGTGATGGAGCTTCCACAAAAACCCTAAGATGATGGGGTTGGAAGAGCTTCCGGGTTGGGGAACACATGGGGTGCTGGAAGGGTGGTTCCCCAAGAAGGCACAGAAGCTCCGCCCCCTTCCCCAATACCTTGCCCTATGCATCTCTTCCAATGGTCATTCCTAAGTTGTATCCTTCGTCATAGATGGGTAATAGTAAGTAAAGCGCTTTCCTGAGTTCTGTGAGCCATTCTTGTCCATGATCGAATCCACGAAGGGAGTCACAGGAACCCTGATTTATAGCCATTTGGTCAAAATAGGTGACACCACGGAATTTGGAGTGGCATCTGATGTGGAGGGAGCCTTGGCCTTCCTAGTGGGGTCTGCACTAACTCCAGGCGGTCCAGCATGGCGTTTAGGACGCCCAGTTAAATTACGGGAGAGATGGGAAATTGGTTGGTGTTGGGGCGGGAGGGGGGGAGCCTCATACTTTCGGTGACAGACATGGTCAGTAGAGTAAAAGAAACTATTTTTTTCTTCACTTGGTATCTGACCATCCTGACTGGATCGGATTCCTCACCCCTGGTCCTGGGATCGAGTCGCCCTGGCCTGCCTTCTCCAGAAATGTTGTCGGGCTGGTTTGGCCACAGTCTCCCTTGCCCCTGAGGCTGGCTTTGAGTCATTTTTCATCCACTGACCCCCATCCGACTCCTTGTCCCCAAATAGTCTGCCTTAACTGTTGTGTTAACAAATGTCACAAGCAGTTTTTTGGCTAGGATTCCTCTGCCCAACTGATCACCAATTTTCTGTACATTAACAAGGGGTCTCTTTCTCCCCCTTCTCTGCAAAAGCAGGTCATCCATGATTGCTGCCGCAATGAATGTGAAACAGAAACCCTCGTTTCATTAATACCGTCTTCCGTTTCATTAATAGCCCCTCCTATAATCCTTTCCCCGTCTACAGCCATCGGGGGGTCCTCGCCCTCCTCGCTTGGCTGTCACAGCGAAATTATATATACGTCTAGCCGGAACCCCGTTGGCACTTATTTGCAGCCCAGTGAAACATCAGGTGAAAAAGACTCCTACCTCTTGGTAGGAAACACGTCTGAAAGGTCCAGCCTGCCACTGACCTTCTTTGTTCGGTCGGCAAACGTCGTATTAGCTTAAAACTCGAGCACCCCATCTGTCAGAAGTTCAAAGGAGAGAGGGACCCTCCTGGCAGCCGCTGAAAGGAAAATGGTGCTGGTTTCTGGGTGTGCTGGCTGCTGACGTGCCCGAGGCCCGAGGCGGGCCGGGTGCTACCCCTACACCCTGAGCAGCAGGGCCGAGGGCCGAGGGCCGCAGGGCAGGTGGCGGCCCAGTGCCGGTTTGCTGCCGGTGGATGAGTCGCTTTGATAAAGGGCCCGGCTCCCCGCTTTCTCTCTCTGTCTGTCTCTCAGAGCATCGCCCTCACTCCTGCCGGCCAGCCACCTCCCCGTCTTGCACGGTCACATCACCGCACGTGCTGGGACACACACAGGATCCATCACGACCTCAGGTGGCACGTCAGTGACACTCTCCCGCCACGCTTTCTTTTTACTTAATGCATTTCGCTGGCGCCAAAGGACTCACAGAAACAAAGAACAGAGCCTAGGATTTGCTTGCAGCCCCACCCTTCCCAGCCAGAACACGTACGCAGGAGAGATGTCCCTGCCGGGGGGCCACCAGGAGCAAGTGCCTCTGCGTGGGGCACACCGGAGGGCTGTGCGGGACACAGAACTGCTCTTCACCATGTGGCAAGTGTCAGGTTCCTACTGTTGCTGTGACAGAGAACCATTAGCAGGGTGACTTGAAACACCAGGCTGACGTCTTCTTCCCCAGGCTTGGAGGCTCTGCAGGAACGTCCGTTCCAGGCTTCTCTCCTAGCTTCCGGTGGCCGTCCTTGGCCATCCTGGGCTTGTGGCCATGTCGTCCCCACGTCTGCCTCCAGGCCTCACGTGCTCTTCTCTGGTAGATGTGCCTGCAATCCCCTTCTTTGCAGTAGGACCCACCCTAACCCAGCACAACCTCCTTTTAACTTGATTACAACTACCTACTTCGAAGGTCACGTTCCCAGGCCCTGAGTAGCCCTGACTGGCTGGGGGCCACGGCACTGTCTCACAGTACACGCAGCGCTTTGGAGGACTTGACAAGAAATGGTCATGCTGCCTCCCAGACATTCACCCCACGCCAGGGGGGAGCCCTCTGGTGTGGAGGTGCCATTCCCAGGGTGTTAAGACCCCAGTGTGGACCCATCCTTCCTGTCACCATGACGGGTTCAGGAAGCAGCAAGACACATTCCTGTGTTGCTGGTTAGTCCTAGAGGTGAGTGAGCCAAGACGGTCCCTTGAAAGGGAAGCCAGGACTGCACTCCATGGCTGAGGAAAGAGGCACCTTTTTCTCCCCGTGACTTTTTTTGGTTCTGGTTTGGTTTTCCAATAATGATTTTTAATTTTCAAAAATAGACACGTATTATAGAAAATAGAGAAAAGTACCAGAATGATAAAACCACTCCTACCTTTGCCAATAAGAAATAATCAACATTATAAACCACATTCTCCCAATCTCTCATTTACACACTGGTGTTTTTCAGCTTTATTGAGATACAACTGAGATACAACATTGGGTAAGGTGAAGGTGTCCATGGTGCGGGTCAGTGTTCTTCCAGATATTTGTGTGAGCACAGAGATAAGGAAGGAAATGCGGAGAAAACGTTCTGAAGAAATACACGCTCACCAAGCTCTCGAGGAAGGAGTTAAAACAGAAGTCAGAGGGAAACTGACTTTCACCTTTGAATTTACATTTTATGATAATGTCACCATGTCCTACTTGGTTCATTTTTAACATCATTTCAGAAAAGCAAGGAAGATATAAGCATAATTGAATAAATAAATTATACAGCATGTGCAATATTTGGCTAATATTCACATGGTCGTTCCTCAAGGTCCATTTCAAATGCCCCATCTCTTTTTTGACCCATTCAACCAAGCCTGCTCTCTCCCCTGCAAACCCCACAGCGAAGTCTTTTCCCCAAGGCCTCTGTCATCTTCTCTTACCTGCTCTCAAGGCGATTTCTCCCCAATTAAACCGCCTGTTTCTTGGGGAGAAGACTGTTTCTTCCCTGACTTATTTACTGCATAATACTCCTCACACCCAAGCAAGGTGTGCTGTCTGTTAAAAAACAAACAAACAAACAAACTACTTAATTACACATTGAATTGGACTGTGGAACAATTCTTTATGGAACCCAGTGACCTTTCTCGCCTCGCTCTGCATAACTACTCTTCCTTCCAGCATTATGACCAGTACCACTCTGCAGGGCACATCTGCTTGTCTCTGGCTGATGAGCTCAGCGACTTAGAGCCCTGTGTTAACGAGGCCATGGTCGTCATTAGCACGAGTCCTTGTTCGGTGGCCATGAGCTGCACCTCTCACCCGCCAGCTGTTGCCACCACGCCAGCTGTATGCAGTAATGAATAGCAAAGCCGGAGAGTGTGTTCTAAAGCTGTCACCTTGCTCTGGGTAAAAAGCGACACTTATGTACGCCTGTGCTAATATGGGTACCACTACTCACGCCGGTCTCTCTCATTGGACTGCGAACCTCATTCGTCTTTGTATCTGCTTCGCTGCATTACTCAGTGTGTATGTTCAATCGGTGGTTATTGAATTGGATTTTACTAAAAATGAGTATTCTGCCTGGGGTGTTTTACTGTAATACGTGAGGGTCAAGTGGAAACACAGCCAGGAGGCGGATGCTTTCCTGTTCTTTGTGCTACGGAGACTGTAGCAGGCTTTTGAATCTTTGCTATCTTTCATCAGACAGCAGCCTGTAAATGACTCCATCCTGTGTCATAAAAAACAAAAATGAGCCAAGTAAACAAAGTATAAATTCAAGGACACTTGCGCAGTAAAAAGCTGAAATCATATTTAAACTAATTTAGAATCTAAGCCCATAAAAGTTACTGTGATATAAGCACACCCAGTTTTCCAAATCCAGCTGGTCTTAGCTTTCTAACAGTGTTTCGCTACTGTCACGGACACAAAATGCCACAGTGGGGACAGCATGGCATGTGCAAATCTTCAAAACTACCAATGGCATACGAGGTCATTGGGTTAGAATTGTGCCGTTACTCACTTTGGCTTTGCTTCTGTCATTATATGTAATTCACTGCCTAAGGTGACAAGACTGTAAGGTGGAAGGGGTCTCTATCAGTAAGACAGCCAAGGCAGACTGGAGGAGGGGCAAGACCATCTCACTAGGCGGGACCAGAGCATGGATGGCTGCCTTCGGAGGACTTAGCCAGCCTAGGACGGGAGGACAAGTTACACTTTGATTTTACATCGGTTCCAACAAGGTGATATGATCCAGGTACAGAGAAGACCTCAAAAAGTAAACCGGCCCCCAGATGCAGCTAGCCAATCGCCTACTCTGTATTTCCTGCCCTTCCCAAAGGCATCTTAAATATGAAATCAGATTTACCGTCTTTCTTGAAAAATCTGTTAGGGTGTCAGCATAATGTCCTCCCAAAGACGTCCATGTGCTAATCCTCCTGGGGCCTGTGAATCTCGCCCCACGCGGTGGAAGGGACTTTGCAGATGTGATGACGTTAAGGATCGTGAGATGGGCAGATTGTCCTGGATTATGGGGATGGGACGGACGTCATCACAAGGGTCCTTTGAAAAGGAAAGCAGGAAGGTCAGAATCAGAGAAGGAGATGTGTTGACAGGAGCAGAGATCAGAGTGATGTAGAGCCCTGAGCCGAGGGAGGCGGAAGCCTCTAGAAGCTAGGAAACAAATTCTCCTCTAGCATCTCCAGAAGGAATGCGGCCCTGCCACCCTATTTCAGACTTCTGACATTCAGGACTGTAAGAGAATAAATCGACGTTGCTTTAAGCCACTGGGTTCGCGGTAATTTGTTACAGCAGCCGAGGGAAGGAATACATCCATCACACTCCGCCAACGACGCAGAAAACCTGCAGGGACAGGCGACTCACTCAGAAAGGGCAGCTGAGGACAGTTTAGTAAAGGAGACATTTTTGAGATGAGGGCACGGTGAAGAAAACCCACAAGGCAGGTGTGGCCAACCGTTTGGCTTCCCTGGGCCACACCGGAAGAACTGTCTTGGGCCACACATAGCATGCACTAATGACAGCCGACGAGCTATAAAAAAAAAAGGCGCAAAAACAATCTCATATTTTAAGAGAGTTTGTGAATTTGCATGGAGCCACATGCAAAGCCATCCCGGCCGCATGGGGCCCTCGGATGGTGGGCTGGACAAGCTTGAGGGTGGTAGGACACGTCCCTGTGTGGGCAGCAACCGGGAGCCACCGCTCTGCTGAACTGAAGGGGGCAGGGTCATGCCAGGCACTCGGAGACCCGCAGGAGCGGGCCCACAGCTGGTGCCAGCCTGCAGGCCGGGAGGGCGGGCACCGGGCGGCAAACACTCCCACCGCTGCCTCCGCCCACCTCGGACCGCTGCTGGGGCCACGCCCCGCCGGATGCCACGGGTGAGGCAGCCCCAGCGGACACAGAGCGGCGGGGGCAGAACGGAGAGGAGGCCCAGCCTTCGCGGCCCGGCGGGCACCACCCCACCCGCTCTCACCGCGGCCCCCGCCCTGCCTCCCCTCCGCGCACATTCGGGTGTTTCCTAAGTCGGTGTAACGAGAACGAGAGGCAGGAGCGTGCATTCCGGTTTGGCTCACAGTCTCCAGCTTCTCTCACTCGGCACAACTCAGCGGCGTGTCCAAGATTCTGCTTTTTCACCAAAGACGCGCTGTAATTCTTCACGCGAGGAAACTCATATTTATCCTCACTGCTTGGAAAGTGTAGGGGTGCAGAGTTTGAGATATGGGTGCACAGCATAGCGGGAAATTAACTGGCTCTGCTGCCAGCACTCGGAGAGCTTTGAGCAATGTCGCTAAGGCAGGAAACCTCATTCTGTGAGGAAAATAAGCTGAATTTATGGGCCTTCCGCCTTACTTGTTCACGAACACAGTAGTTTAAAATGATATGTATTTCTCTTGAATATAAAACAATATAATACATGGGAGGAATTTTAGAAAATGTATCAAAGTATCCAAGTAAAAAAATACTCTCCAAGAAAGAGCATGATATCATTCCTTCCAACATTTTTCTGTCACTCTACTTGCTTGAGATAGGGGCTCAGTCTATCTGTTAAAATTTCATTTCATTCAGCTTTTTTCACATGCCCTTGTTCTAAGTATGTTCCCATGCCATCAAAAACTTTGTGTCATTTTAAGTCATGAGGATAAAGCAAAAGGGCTTCTTAAATCAAGTCGCCACAATTTATTAACCAGTTGGAAAAGAAAAATAAATTCATTCACTCTAATTCTCTTCTTACTCCAAAGTAAATTCTCGAATATATATATATATATATAAAATTAAGTATTAACAATAAGAGCACTGGAATGCAGCTTTAGAGGAATATTTATCATTTTGAAGTGGGGAAGCATTTGGGAAGCATGCCATAAGGCCAAAGCCTTTAAATAAAGAATAAAACTCGACTATATAAACATTCGCCTCCTGTGAAAAGAAATTATGAGCAAAGTTGAAAGAAAACTATTAATAATCAAGAGGAATAAAATGTTGTTTGCAGCCTGTCTGGCTGATCCTGGGTTAATGTGCAAAGACTCCTTATAATAAAAATTAGTTAAATGACGTAAGGAGTCCGTTCACCCAAGGACAATTCCAAACGTTCAATGCAAAGGAGTTCACCTTCATTAACCATCGAAGAAAGGGGACTAAAGAGAAGCAAATACTTTCTATTAAAGCGTCAGTGGTTGACAATTACGTTTTAAAAGTTTTTATCACCTGGCCAAAAAAGAGAAAAATATCAATAAACTAAGGATTTATCTTAAGATTCTTGACAAAGAGAGGGGGGAGCAAACCCCCTGAGGGAAAAGTAAGGAAGCCAAAACCAGAAATCATGAATTACAAGAAAAGAATACAAGGGTTTGATAAATCCGAAAATTGATGATTTGAACAGGCCGCGGCTATTAGCCAGTTTCTGTGAAGACCCTAAGAAACCTCCAGTGCTTGATAAAATGAAATTCCCAGGACCCCCACTCCCCCAACTCAGGGCCCTTGAGGGTGAGCTGGAATCGGTGCTCTTAGCGAGCACCCAGGTGGTATTCACCGAGGGGCAACCCCAGGAAGCCCGGCAAGCAGCCCACCTGCAGCCGGGCTACGTGAGAAGGACGGACGGGCCCACACGGAGCCTTTGCAAGTGTGAGGGGAGGGAGGCTCTCCTGTGACAGAAGACCCCGCGCCGATGGCTCGGACTCCCGTTGCGATTTCCACTCTGGTGACAGTCGTAATGGAGCGTCCGGCTTTGTCCCCCTGTCACCGATCCATCTCTACGGGTCTCTCGCGCACTTATTTAACGAGTTTACGTGGCTGCTCTCGTTCATCTCCGCAGACCTTCGCTCTGAGAATTTCGGGGCTTCCGCGGACGTGTTGGGGGTTTTTCCTGTTCAGTCAGTGGTTGTACTTTGCAACAGCCAACGTTCCTTCCTGCTGTCACATCATTCTCGAGTCCCAGATCCAGGGTCCCCTGAGGGTTCCAACTGTGGAATCACCGCAGCGCTCCTTCTGGTTCAATGAGCCTCTCTCGTGCCCGGGAGTTAGGGGTCACGATGAGGATGGTGCTTGCTGTGAGCCCCCAGGTGGGTGCCATTTGGGACCATCGTCTCCTTTCCGACGTCCAGTTGCTTTTCCTGGCTTGCTTCCCCTGTGGAGGGCTTCGGGCGATGTCTGGGGCAGTGGTCGAGGGGCTGGCTGCTAGGAGGGGCGGGCCGGGGGGACACGGGCAGGCCCCCACTGACAGTGCTAAGCCCAGATGGGGCGAAGTGAGCAGCATGACGCACCTGGCCCCCTGCAAAGGCCTCCGTGGCTGCTGTGCCCACGAGTTTCTTTGCTGAAGAAGGTTGGGCCACTGGCCACTTCTCTAGCTGCCGTGGAGCCTCTTCTTAGCAGCTGAAGTGACAGCACCCATAGTCTCGGGGTGTCCCTGCCTACAGGTGGGGACAGCGTTGTGACGAGGGCCTCCGGTGGCCCTCTGACTGCCGGGCACTCGCAGAAGGGACGGTGGCTCCCCATCACGGCCCCTGCCCCCCCTTGCCTGTACCTCTACAGCGCGGGCCAGGGGGCACGGACGGAGCCCTGCGACTGCCTTCCCGGGAAGGGTGGGCCACACAGCAGGCCACGGGTCCCACGTGCTCCCTCCACTTTCCCGTACGCGACATCGGGCGGAGATCCGAGGTGGCTCTGACGTGCCGTTGGAATGCACCAGGCCTGTTTCCAGCTCACTTCCTTCTCTTTTGGGTGACGTCCCTTCAGTTAGTTAGTTATTTTATTGTTAGACTTATGGGGTGACAGTGGCTAACAAGAATCCCGGTGCTGCAGGGCACCGTCTGTGTGTCGTGTACGTGCTCACCGCCCAGAGTCACTTCTCCCACCACCGTGTGTTTGGCTTCCCCTCCCTCCTCCTCCCCACTTGTCCCCAGGTGGCCCCAAGACTGCTGACCGTGCAGATGACTTTCTTGCTTGAAAATCAGGGAGGGGTGGGGGAGTGAAGTGCACGTGGCCCTTCCGCCATTTCGACCGACACATTCACAGCGTGTCCCACTGGGAGGGACTTGGCTGCCAGTGGACCAAGACGGGACAGAGGCGGCCCCCGCGTGTGTGTAAGGGGAGGGACAGAGGTGCCAAGGAAGTGGGCTCTGAGAGGTCCCATGCCTTCCCCCGAGGGCAGCAGCGTCCCCATGCTGTGACCAGGACCCGAGGCCCTGCGGAGCCCCGTCCCCCGGAAATACTGCACTTGCTTCTGGGGCGCCTAGGGGCTGGCCTCCTGCTGTTGTGACGATCTTTTTTTTTTTTTTTTTTTGCTTTTTGGTGTGTGGGTAGCTCCCTGACTGGGAATCGAACCCAGGCCGCAGCACTGACAGCACCAATGCTGAAGCCTTAAGCCACTACACCGCCAAGGAACTCCCTGTGACGATCTTTTCACCGTTAGATCGTTGAAAGCAGACAGTGGCCCACAGCCACTGTGTTCACGAAGGCTGGGAGCTAATCTTCAGGGCATTTCACCCCACAGAGGCTTGTCCCCGCGACTCAGATCCAATGACTGGGGACAGAGACGTACGTGGCCCTTCCTTATACAAAAACATTGGAGGTAGTTCGAACGAGGGGGCAGTGGGAAATGAAACCTCCGTCCTTTGTCACGAGGCCCCCGCAGGCCGTTACTTTCTGAAAGGAAGCCCTTCGGTGGCCTTCTGTCAGCCCCTCGCTCAGGGTGTGACAGCGGAAATGGTGGCGCTAACAGAGGCCCCCAGTGCTATTTTTAAGCCGGTCCCCATGTCCCCATCAGGGAAATGCAAAATTCAGTAGGAAAAGGAGGTCTCGCTGGCCGAAGGCGTCTCGCCGTTAGCATCTGCTCCTCCCAGCACCATGGTGACCACACCTGTCCCGGGACACTCGAAGCTCGGTGGCTAAGTCCTGGTGACAGCCACAGTGGCATCTGAACACCTGCTGGGCCATCCCCGGCCTTCCCACCCGGAGCTCTGAGGGACCCCTGGGCAGTGCCCTCCTCTTCTCCACCCTGTCCCCCTCCTTTCCTGAAGGAGAACAGTGAAGGGTGCATAGAACATTCTTTTCCATAGTTAACCCGAATCGGGCCTCTTGTCACTCACAACCTGACTCTGTGTCGAGTAACTGTCTCTGCCCCGGGTCTTGCAGTTTCTTCAGACAGTCATGATCCTCATCCCCACACCCCCAATCCCCATCATGCCCCCCAATCCCATCATGCCCCAAATCCTCATTGCACCCCAATCCCATCACACTCCCAAATCCTCATCACCCCTAGTCCTCATCACCCCCCCAATCCTCATCAGCCCATCCCCATCACACCCCCCAATCCCATCGCACCCCCAG
>PVJL010012340.1:27763-37881 GCA_004026885.1 Lyroderma lyra | reverse complement strand
GACCAGGTGGTTCTCTGCGCTCTGATGGAGACACGGAGACCCCGTCTGGCAGCAGCAAGTTTATTTTATAGGGTGGGCAAAACAAGTGAGATCATAGGGATAAATCAGTAAAGCGACATGTGAAAGTACATCTTAATTAGGACATATACTTATGGATAACTGCATTTAATCAATATTTTGGTACATGTTACTAAGGCATTACTGATTATATTATTACTATTGGCTTCAAGGAAGGCAGGCAGGCCATAAGTTATGTCTCGAATCTTTTCCAGAGACCAAACAACCTTGCTCCCAATGTCATATTTTTCCAGAAGCCAGAAACCACATTCCGAGCAGTGTCCTTGTGCAGCCAGCTCTGGGCTGCCTTTCAAAACCCTTGAACTGTGGACTCCAAGCACACAGGTAGCCTTGCTAAAACCTGTCTACTCAAAGGACCTGGCTTCTGGCTTATGAGCTCCCTACAAATCATATAGATGTCTAACTACTGTGCTATACACCTGGCACTACTATACAATAATATTTAATGTCAACTATAACTTAAAAAATAAATAATTTTTAAAACCTCATAGACACAGACAACAGTACAGTGGTTACCAGAGGCAAAGAAGGTGGAAGAGGGGGTAGGCAAAATACAGAAAACAGTAAATGAGGTAAAATATATGGTGAGAGAAAAATATTTGACTTTGGATGGTGAACACAATGCAATATACAAATGTTGTATTATAGAATTGTACACTTGAAACCTATATAATTTTTTAAGCAATGTCACCTCAATAAATTAAATTAAAAAATAACACAAAACCAATGTATCAAAGAAGAACTCAAAACAGAAATTATAAGAAAATTGAGAATAATAATAGCAAAACCACAACATATCAAAACCCCTTTCATTTTTTGAGAGTATTATAGAGAGAGAAATTTATAGCTGAAAATGTCTACATTAAAAAAAGAAAGAGTGATGGAAAGAGAAGTCACATTAGGTGGTGAACTCATTATACATTAAGTTGACAATGCACTGTGGAATTGTATGCCTGAAACCTATGTAATCCTTGCTAACAGATGTCACCCCAATAAGTCTAACAATAAAAATGAATTAAAAACAAGAAAGAGTTCAAATTAATATCCTAACCTCAAATTTATAGAAATAGAGAAAAATGGCACACTAAATACAAAGTTGTCAGACAGAAGAAAATATTAAAAACTAAAATAGATGTTTTTAAAATGAAGAATAAAACAACAACACAAAGATATTAAAAACTCAAAAATTGCCTTTTTGAAAAGGTTCAGAATGTTGATAAAATTTTAGCTACACTAAGAAAAAAATAGAGAAGAATTAAATTTATAATTCAGAAATACAAGTACAGCATTACTATAAAACTTACCGAAATAAAAGTAAATACACAATAATATCATGAGAAATTTTATGCCAAAATTAAGTAAACTGAATAAACTTAACAAATTTCTGGAAGACAAATACCACTAAAACTGATTTAAGAAGAAACAGAAAGCCTGCTTAGACCAATAACAAGTAAAAGAGTGAATAATTAATTCAAAACTTCCCAAAAAAGAAAAACCCAGAATCAGATAGATGTCTTAACTGGTAAATTGTAATTTAAATAGTTAACATCAATTTTTCTCAAATTCTTCCAAAACTAGAAAAATGAAAAAACAGATCCTTACTAATTCTGTGGGATCAGAATTAACTTGCTATCAAAGCCAGTCAAAGATATCACAAAAAATAAAACTAGAGACCAATGTCCTTTATGAATGCAAGTGAAAACATCCTAACTAAAATACTAGTCAAATTCAGCAGCATATGAAAGAATTGTAGACCACTACCAAGATGAATTTATACCAAGAATGAGAAGGTGACTCAACATACACAAATTATCCAATGTATTGCACAACATTAATACAATTAAGTTTTAAAAAAGGACATAATCATTTCAATAATACAGGTATCATTTAATATAACCCCACAGTATTTCATGAAAAAAATTAAAAGTCCAAAGCTAGAAATAAACGGGAAGTTTCTTAATAAGGGCTATATACAAAAAAAATTTGCAGGTATGAAATACCTACAGTTAAAAATTACACTCAATGGTGAAAAACTAAATTTTTTTTCCTTTAAATTAGAAATAAGACATTGACTTTCATTATTTTTATTTAATATTGTACAAGATGTTCTAGCCAAAAATTAGAAAAAAAAAGAAATAAAAGGCATCCATATGAGAGAAAATGAATTAAATGTATATCTGTGTATAGATCACATAATCTTATATAGAGAAAAGCCAAAACATTGATGAAATATCTCATAGAGATAATAAATTCAGCCAGTTTCAGGGTACACAACCAATGCAAAAAAATCTGTTGTATTTATATAAACTAACAATTAAAATTCTGAGAAGGAAATTAATAAAATAATTTATTTAAAATAATATAAAATATTTTGAAATGCAATTACCAAGGAGGTGTAAGACTTTTACACTGAAAACTATACAACAAATATCTGAATAAATCAAAGATCTAAGAAAAAAATTAAAAGACATTCTATGGTCATAATTTTGAAGACTTAAATTGTAAGATGATAATACATTTTAAAGTGACCTAAAAGTTTAATGTATTTTTTATCAAAATTTCAATGGTATGTCATTCATAAAAGAAAAAGCGAATTCTATAATTTATATAAAATTCCAAGAAACTCTTGAGAAAGAAGAAAGTTGGGATACTCTTACCTCCCAATTTTATAATTTATAATAAATCTACAGTAATTAGAATAGTTTGTTATTGCATAATGTGAGATATATAGATTGATGAAATAAAATTGATAATCTAGACACAAACACATACATCTATTACCAATTGATTTTACACAAGGATGTCAAGATTATTCAATTAGAAAGACAGTTAAATGGTAGTAGGAACAACTGGACATACATCTGCAAAAGTAATTAAGTTGACTATTTTCTCAGCCATGTACAAAAATTAACTCAAAATGTTAAATTATAAAACACTTAGAAAAAAAACAGGGGTAAGTCTTTATTACTTCAGATTTAGCAATTGTTTCTTAGATATGATACCCAAAACACAAGCAGAAAATAAAAATAAATTGAACTTCATCAAAATTAAGAAGTTCAGTGTTTCAAAGGACACAATGAATAAAGTGAAAACCCAACCAAATATTCTCAAATCATATACAGTAAGTCTTTACTTAACATCATTAATAGGTTTTTAGAAACTGTAACAAAGCAAAATGAGGTATAATGAAATCAATTTTACCATAGGCTAATTAATATAAACACAAGTTAAGTTCCTATAGCATATTTCATGTTACAAAAACATCATCAAACTTCAAAATAAAGAAAGACAATATTTTGACGTTCAACTTTGAAATTAATGTGCACTATACATAAATTTAGCGAAGATTAATGAAAACAAGTAAGGTAATTTTCCAAATGTTTTAGTCTAGTTCAAAGCTGAAGTTGTCTGGAGCCTATTCCAGAAGGTGGGAACCAGCCCTGTTCAGGATAGCATTCCATCTCAGAGTGTACTCTGTTCAACACACACACACACACACACACACACACACACACACACACACACACATTCTCATTCTCTCTCTCTCTCTCTCTCTCTTTCTCTCTCTGGGACAACTCAGACTCATCAATTAACCTAATGTGCACATCTTTGAGATTTAGGAAAATTACAGAGAAACCAGAAAAACCCATTCACACTTGGGGAAAACATGAAAACTGCATGCAGACAGTGGCTCTGGCAGGGAATTATTATATTTTAATCATCAACATTATAAGAAAATGATGTTCAAGAGCTTGTTGTATTTGATAAAACTAAATTATCAACAAAATATGAACACTTACAACTCAATAACAAAAAAGAAAATTAATTAAAAATTAATTGAAGGTCCTAAATAAACACTTTTTTTCCTGAGGGAGAAAATGCAAAGCACGCCAGAACAGAATGCTCACTCTCATTATTCATCATGAAAATAAAATTTAAAAGCAAAATTAGATACCGCAGAACATCTACCAGGACAGCTATAATAAAAAAAAATTAGGGAATTAGGCAAGACGGTGACCAGAGAGAAGGTCCCTAAGACCTCTCCCGGAAAATACAATTAAACAGCCAGACAGGACCCAACACAGGAAACCCTAAGTGGCACAGTGACAATGGAGAAATCCATGCATCGCAAGAAAACACCTAAAGATTAAATAAAGGGGGGCAAGTGGGAGAGAAGAGAGGAAGCAGAGACAGATTGCAACCTGACCACACCACCATGGCTAACTGAAAGAATTAGAAACAAATCAGGGAGCAGCATGATATAGGAGAGGGAGAAGGTCAAGCAGCAACAAGAGTAGAGGCCAGAATGGCAGGAATGCTGGGAGACCCCCAGGGAGCTGGACCTAAAAGCAGCATGTTAGAGGGAAATTCTGGGAGCCAAGCTCTGAAACTCTGAGTAGCAAGGAAACTGAGAGAGGCATCTGAACTGCCCAATGTGGAAATAGGGCCCCCAATACAGGACCAGGGCTTGAAGGACATGCTTGCAAACTTGGCTGGGAGCAGTTGCCATTGAAATGAATCACTGAAACACGGCCTGAAGTAAAATGCTATAAAAGGGAGAAAGGCAGATTTAAAGGCATTTGCCCTGACCAACGTGAATGGCATCAGAATGCATTCCATTGGCCTCCCCTGCCTTCTCCAGCTTCCCCAATGAAACACAGGAAACAAAGTGAACTCAGCTTGCAATCTGTTGGTCTTCCCCTTCTCTCACAGCTTCCCCAACCAACTGCAGAAAGTGGAGAGAGGCAGATGCCATGCTCCACTCCCAAATTCTGGGGGAGACCAGAGATACAGCTGAAACATCTCTCCTCTTTTCCAAAACTTGTCCCCCAGTGCCACATAGTATCTTCTCAGCAAGACACCACAAAAATACTAATCAGAAAAAGAAAGAAATCTCCTGGGCTCTGCTGGAAATAAAGCCCTCATGCCAAAGAACACAACAGATAATATAAGTAACTTAGGATTTAAAGCTACTCAGAAAGAAGATGAAAAATCTCCAGAAAAGGATCTTATAGATCTAGAATTTATGAACAAAGTGACACAGAATACAAAATTACCACTCTAAAGGCTCTCAGACAAATGAAAACATACTGGAGGAACACCATAGCTGAGCTGGATGATCTCAGAAAGAAAATCCATGAACAAAAGGAGCATTTTAACAAAAAAATTCAAACTATAAGGAAGAATGAAATGGAAATTTGAGAGATAAATAATACAATAAAAGAAATGAGAAATAAAATAACTGCCATTGAAAACAGTGCCCACCAAATGTTGGATAAAAGTAGTGATATTGATGATGAGAACATGGGAGCATCACAGAAAAAGCAAGATAGGGAAGACAGAATCAAAAGGATTGAAAGAACTCTGCAAGAACTATCTGAATCCATGAGGAAAAACGATGCTAGAATAATAGGATTAGAAAAAGGAGCAGAGCACTCTACAGAGAGCATACTCAAACAATTAGTAGATGAGAACTTTCCAAACTCATGGAAAGATCTGGAACCCCAAATTCTCAAATTAAATAGGTTTCCTAGATACCTGGACCCTAGCAGATCTTCTCCAAGACATATTGTACTGAAGATGTGGAAAACCAAAGACAAAGAGATAATTCTCAAAGCAGCCAGGAGAAAAAAGAATTATATCCTTTAGAGGAAAACCCACCGGGCTGGCATCAGACTTCTCAGCAGAAACTTCACAAGCCAGGAGGAAATGGAATATAATATTCAGAATAATAAAAGAGAGAAATGTCCAGCCAAGAATAAATTATCCTTCAGATATGAAGGAGGAATAAAGACCTTCTCAGACACACAGAAGCTGAGGAAATACACCAGCACTAAACCGGCACTTCAAGAAATACTGAAAGAGGCTCTTTGACCTGAAACCAAGCATCGGAATAACTAGAATAGAGTTGGGACAACAAAAAAGAAACAAAAATTTAAAAAACGAAATAATGGCCATAAGAAATCCTCATATATCTATCATCACTCTAAATGTTAATGGACGGAACTCACCAATAAAAAGACACAGAATAGCAGAATGGACTAAAAAACAAAACCCATCCATATACTGTCTCCAAGAGACACACCTCAGCCATAAGGACAAACAGAGACTCAGAGTGAAAAGAATGGAAAACAATACTGCAAGCAAATGGTAACAAGGGAAGAGAAGGAGTTGCCATACTGATATCTGATGAAATAAACTTCAAGTTAAAAAAAGATAACAAGAGACAAAGATGGACTTTACATAGTGATAAAAGGCACAATATAACAAGAAGACTTGACACTAATTAATATATATGATCCCAATGAGAAAGCAAAATAAATAAAGCAACTACCAATAGATCTGAAAGAAGAAACTGACAAATGCACAATTATTATAGGAGACCTAAACACCCCCTTAATAGCTGTGGACAGATCCTCCAAGCATAACATAAATAAAGAAATATCAGCTCTAAATGACACATTAGAGGAATTGGATATAATTGACATTTACAGGGCACTTCATCTAGAGAAAAAAAAAGACTATACTTGCTTTTGTAGTGCACATGGAACATCCTCCAGTATAGACCACATGATGGGACACAGAATAGTTTCAGCAAATTCAAGAAGATTTAAATCATACCAAGTGTATCCTCAGACAATAAAACTCTGAAATTGGAGGTCAACTGTAAAAGGAAAAAAGAAAAATCACATATACATGGAGATTAAACAGCATCACTTTAAAAAATCACTAAATCGAAGAACAAATAAGAGATTAAAAATACATAGAAAGTAAAGGCAATGAAAACACAACATATCAAAATTATTGAGAAACAGCTAAAACAGTAATAAGAAGGAAATTTATATTATTACAGGCCTATCTTAAGAAACAAGTAAAATCACAAGTAAACATCCTAACATTCCATCTCAAAGAACTAGGAAAAGAAGAACAGAAAAACTCAAAGTCAGCAGAAGGAAAGAAATAATAAAAATTAAAGCAGTAATAAATGAAATTGTGAACAGAAAGACAATAAAGAATATTTATACAACAAAGAGCTGATTCTTTGAGATAGTCAACAAAATTGACAAACCCCTGGCTAGACTAATCAAAGGGTGAAAGGAAAAGACACAAATATCCAAAATTAGAAATGAAAAGGGAGAAATTATCAGATACCACAGAAATACAAAGGATTATGAGACCATATTATGAAGGGCTTTATGCCACTAAATTTTAAAACCTCTGAGAAATAGACAAGTTTTTAGAAACTTATAGCCTACCTAGACTGAACCAAGAAGAAATGGATAATCTAAATAGATCAATCAATGTTAAGAAATTGAAATTACTATCCACAACCTCCCTAGATGCAAAAGCCCTGGACTAGACAGTCTCACAAACGAATTTTACCAAGCATTCAAAGAAGAATTAACATTTATTCTCTGCAGACTCTTCCAAAAAATTAAAGATGAGGCAATACTTCCTAACTCATTCTATGAGGCCAACATTACCTAATACTGAAGCTGGATACAGACAACACATAAAAGAAAACTATAGATCAATACCCCTGAAGAACACAAATGTAAAATTTCTAAGCAAAATATAAGCAAATAGAACACAATAATGCATCAAGAAGATTATACATCATGATCAAGTACGATGCATCCCAGGAGCATGAGGATGGTTCAACATATGACAATCAATCAATGTGATACATCACATAAACAATATAAAAGATAAAGATGATACAATCATATCAATTGATGCAGAAAAAGCATTTGACAAGATACAACATCCATTTATGATCAAAACACTGAATAAAAATGGGTATAGAAAGAAACTATCTAAACATAATAAAGGCCACATATGACAAACCCTCAGCTAATACTATATTGAATGGGGAAAAGCTGAAGCCCATTCCTCTAAAATCAGGAACACGATAGGGATGCCCTCTGTCACCACTGCTAGTCAGTATAGTACTGGAAGTTCTAGCTAGAGCAATCAGGCAAGAGAAAGAAATAAAATGTATCCAAATTGAAATAAAAGAAATCAAACTGTAACTATTTGTAGGGAACAGACTTATACATGGAAAACTATTATACCCTTATGAAAGAAATTAAAGAGGACACAATGAAATGGAAGGATATTCTATGTTCATGGATAGGAAGATTTAACATTGGTAAATGGCCATATCACCCAAAGCAATAAATAGATTTAATGCAATTCCCTTCATAATCTCACAAACATACTTTCATGAAATAGATAAAACAAAGTATCATGTTTGTATGGAATCACAAAAGACCTCCAATTGCCAAAGCAATACCACATTAAAAAATTAGAGTGTGGTGGTATCATGCTCCTCAATGTCAATCTATACTACAATGCACCAATAATCAAAAGAGCTTAGGATTGGCAGAAAAACAGATACACCAATGGAACAGAATCAAGAACCCAGAACTAAATCCACAAATATATGGACAAATGATTTTTGATAAAGGAGTGAAAAATATGGAAAAAAGAAATCCTCTTCAGTAGATGGTGCTGGGAAAACTGGAAAAAACATATGCCAAAGAATTAATGTGAGCTGTGAACTGTCACCATATACTAAAATTATTTCAAAATGGATTAAAGATCTTCAAATAAAACCCAAAACAATAAACCATATAAAAGAAAATTTTCACACTGAACTTATAGATCACCAGCTCAAGGAGGACTTCATGAAGTTGACCTCAAAGGCAAGAGAAGCAAAAGCAAAAATAAATGAATGGGACTATATCAAACTAAAAAGCTTCTGCACAGCAAAAACAAACAAACAAACAAATAAACAAACAAACTAAAAACCATCAACAAAGCAAAAAGACAGCCAAGTAAATGGGAGAAAATGTTTGGAAGCAATGCATCTGATAAGGGTTTAATATCTAAAATATATAAAGAACTAGTACGACTCAACAACATAAAAACAAACAAGCCAATTAAAAAGTGGGCAGAAGACCTGAACAGAAACTTCTCCCAGGAAGACATGCAAATGTCTAACATACATAGAAAAATTGCTCAACTTCATTAGCTATTAGGGAAATGCAAATCAATACCACAATGAGATACCACCTCACACCTTTTAGAATGGCTATTATCAACAAGAAAATGAATGACAAATGCTGGAGAGGCTACAGAGAAAAAGAAACTCTCGCAGACAGCTGGTGGGAATGTAAATTGGTACCACCATTAGAGAGGACAGTGTGGAGGGTTCTCAGAAAATTGGCAATGGAGTTACCATATGACCCAGCAATCCCACTTCTGGGTATCTAATGAAAAGGCATAAAAACCTTAGTCCGCAAGGCCTTAACATACCCCAATGTTCATTGCAGCACTGTTCACAGTGGCCAACACATGGAAGTCACCAAAGTTCTCTTCCATAGATTACTGGATAAAGAATCTGTGGTACATATACACAATGGAATATTACTCAGCTATAAGAAAAGATGAAATACTGACATTTGCGACAAAATGAATGAACCTTGAGAACATCATGCTAAGTGAAATATGTCAGAAAGACAAAAACAAGAACCATATAACTTCACTCATATGTAGAATATAAAACTGAAAACAACAACAACAACAACAAAACTAATGGACACAGTCAATGATTTAGTGGTTACCTGGCGGCAAGTGAGGAGGGGGATCGAGTGAAGGGAGGGGGTGAGAGAAGAGGGAGGGGAAGCCAAATATATGGTGATGGAATAAAAACAGACCTTGGGTGGTGAACATATAATGCAATCCATGGACAATGCACTGTAAAATTGTATACCTAGAACCTATATAATTCTTGTTAACCAATGTCACCCCAATAAATCTTTAAAAAAGAGGCAATTTTCTAGAAACTTGTCCATTTCTTCTAGGTTGTTAAATTTTGTGGCATAAAGTCCTTCATAATATTTTCTTATAATCCTTTGTATTTCTGTGGTATCAGTGGTAATTTCTCCCCTTTCATTTCTAATTTTGGATATTTGTGTCCTTTCCTTTCGTCCTTTGATTAGTCTCACCAGGGGTTTGTCAATTTTGTTGACTTT
>PVJL010012340.1:0-27663 GCA_004026885.1 Lyroderma lyra | reverse complement strand
AAAATGGATGGACCTGGAGATCATCATGCTAAGTGAAATAAACCAGACAGAAAAAACAAAGAACTGTATGACTTCACTCATATGCAGAATATAAAACTGAAAGCAAAGAAAAAAAGAAATGAACAAACAAATAACCCATGGACACAATCAATAGTTTAATGTAATTTGGGGATGAGTGGGTTAGGGAGGGGAGAAAGGGGAGGGGTGGGAGAGGAGGGGGGGAAGCTAAATATAAGGTGATGGAAAGAGAAGTCACATTAGGTGGTGAACTGATTATACATCAAGTTGACAATGCACTGTAGAATTGTATGCCTGAAGCCTATGTAATCCTTGCTAACAGATGTCACCCCAATAAATAAATAAATAAATAAATAAATAAATAAATAAATAAATAAATAAATAAGAGACAATTTTAAGTTCTGAATATTAAGAATTTTAAAAGCCCTATGCTCTGAAGAATGCCAGATAATCAATAAGAACAATTTTAATTTAGTTTACAGTGAAAGTTCAACTCTCTCTGCCACGTAGCAGGAAAGAAAAGAATTTGTCCTCCCCAGGTCCCTTACATAGAGTAGCAAATGAAAATTTTAATTTGTCTTTTTTTTTTAGTTCAATACTGACTACTTTAAGAAAACATTGAAAAATAAAGTTAAAAGTAATTATTATTAAACTTAGAAATACTTTATAAACAAAGTAACAGCTTGGGAAGTTTCTGTGGAGCTTTTCTGTAAATAGAAGAAATAAACTCCACGAGGACAAGAATCTTTTTTCCATTTCATTCACTGCCATATTCCAAACTCTACATCCTGAAGAGAGTATCATATAGCAACTTTTTAAAATCTGTTGAGTAAATAAATAGTAAAGATGCATAGATTAAATATGAGGTAAATATAGACAAAAAGTTCTCATTAAAGTTCTCATCCTTTAAAAATGGTAGTAAATATAAAAGCGTATTTTTTTAATCAGAAAGACATTAATTTGTGTCCATGTTTTACACTTGTCTTCTTTGTATTTTGAAAATATGAATATATATTCAAACATATGAGTATACATATATTCATATATTCATTATATTCAACATGTGAATATAAAGAGTTGGTTACTCCAGTCTGTGGCTCTGCTTATTCTACCATCTTTCCCCCTCAAAATGCAGAAATACTTAGGTTGATTTGGGGATTGACTAATTATAAGTACATTAGCCATATTTTGGATTAAATAATCTGTTTGTGAAAGTCATAAGAAAAAATTAATTATTGTGAGGCACTATAACAAGCAACAGTAAAAGTACATCTTGCTTGTACATTGGTAATGCCTATAGTGTTAATGCTCAATTATTTAAAGATGCACTGATATCAGATAACTTTACATTTGGAGGAGCTAATATATGTCTCCTCAATTTCCATTTTTATAAAGTACCCCAAAAAGAGCGATAAATATTTCCATAGCACCAACAAAACTGAATGTATTCCAAGGTAATACATTTATTCAATTATCTGTATCATTTCCATTTCAATAGTTTGAAAAATCTGAAATTAACTGTTTTGTTAATGCTTCTCTTTACCAGGACTTTTTGGATATCAGCAATAACATGAAATACTTTCTACCTTATTTGTACTTTTCTGTTTATATTACATCAATCTTCACTATGTATACACACATCTTGACATAGTAATTTGAATAAGAAATTAGTTTCTAGAGCCATTTAAAGTGAAGAATACATAATAATTATTTCAAATACACAAACCTTGTATTTGTTTAGGCTCTGCTTTCTTACCAGTTAAAATTTCTCTATCATTAGCTTTTTCATTTAATTTTCAGTAGTAATTATCCCAGATTTGGTTTGGGTTATCAGGCAATCTGCATTATTGTAAAGAAAATATTGAAGTAAAAGTCAAGTAAATATAAATATAGAAGGAAAATTATCTCTAAATTAAATTTCTTAAGGTTTTTGAAAAGTAGCCTCCACAAATAAAAGGACTAAAGTTTTCTGGAATCTTTGATGGTAATTTTGCAATTACCAAAAATAAAATATTGTCAATTAATAGCAAATGACATATGGTTTGGCTTTTTTTCTTTCTTTCAAATTTCTGTTGTAATCAGTTTTCTTTATATCTTAGCTGCTGTTAACATTGGGTAAATTTTCACATATCACCTCATAACTTAAAGGCCCTAACACAAGCAATCTTTGTTAGTAATAGTCTGGTATTCCTCACAGTAATCTTTGTTTCACTGCACACTGTAGACCAGAGCCAAAGTAGGACTTTGATATACTTGAAAGGAACTTAAAAATGAAAATGTAATTCTACAAATTCATTAAAAAATTAATCTGAAATTTTGGATTGAATAGTACCAAATATTTAATGCTAAATGCTAACAATGAATAATCATTCATAGATCCAAAAATAATAAAGTATGACAATTTCAGAACTGCAATTAAATGATTTCCATAATATAAAGTATTTCTTACAGCATAAAATATTTATTAAATATCTGTGATACTACTCTCTTTACATAGAAGTGTTCTATTTTTAAGAAGTATAGTGAAATAATGAGGAGAGTAAAAGTTTTAAAAAGATTCACATATTTGGTCAGCAGGAAAATTTTCTTTTCCCAAACAATACTATTGCTGGGCCATTCTTTAGTGCTGCAATTCTGTATTTGCTACAGTTTATAATAAAAAAGTGTGTAAAGTAAATCACTTTTTTAAATTTATAAAACTCCCATAAAAATGAAGTATAAAATATTAACATTTCATATATAAATAAAGGCAGAATTTATTTTTTAATTATTATATTTTCTTTATTGGGGTGACATTGGTTAGTAAAAATTGCATAGGTCCAAGGTGTCTAATACTACAATGCATCATCTATGTGTTGCATTGTGCACTTATCACCCAGAGTCAGTTCTGTCATCACCATATATTTGACACCTTCACCCTCTAAACCCAACAAACAACCTGCCCCTTTACCCTTCGGTAACCACTAAACTATTAACTATGTCCATGAGTTTTTGTTTCCTGCTGCTTTCAGTTTTATATTCCACATAGGAGTAAAGTCATATGGTTTTTTTATTTATTTCTATCTGGCTTATTTCACATAGCATGATGATCTCAAGGTCCATCCAGTTGTAGCAAATGGTAGTTGTTCATCTTTTCTTATGGCTGAGTGATACTCCATTATGCAAATGTACAACTTCTTTATTCAGTCATCTATCAAAGGCAACTTTTGTTATTTTCATGACTAGACCACCATGAAGAGGGCTGCAATGAACATCAGGGTACATGTATTTTTGCAGACTAAAATTTTCAAATATTGGAAGTAGATACGCAGAAGAGAGAATTTGGGGTCATATGGTGACTCTATTCTTAACTCTTTGAGGAACCTCCATACTGTCTTCCATAGGGGTTGTACCAATTTACATTTCCACCAGAAGTGTATGAGGGTTTCTTTTTTTCCACAGCCTCTCCAACACTTGTTATTCCTTGTCTTGTTGATAATAGCCATTTTAAAATGTTTGAGGTAGTATCTCATTGTGGTTCTGATTTGCATT
This sequence comes from Lyroderma lyra, assembly GCA_004026885.1. Classification (NCBI taxonomy): domain Eukaryota; kingdom Metazoa; phylum Chordata; class Mammalia; order Chiroptera; family Megadermatidae; genus Lyroderma; species Lyroderma lyra. The sequence continues at coordinate 24,114 of PVJL010012340.1, read as the reverse complement.
TCCCTAATAGCTGGTGAAGTAGAGCATTTTTTCTTGTATCTGTTGGCCATTTGTATGTCCTCATGGCAGAAATTTCTGGTCAGGTCTTCTGCCTATTTTTTAAATTGGATTGTTTGTTTTGTTGTTGTTGAGTTGTGAGTGTTCTTTGTATATTTTAGATATTAGCCCCTTATCAGAGGCATTGTTTGCAAATACTTACTCTCATTTGGTTAGTTGCCTGTTTGCTTTGTTGATAGTTTCTTATGCTGTGCAGAAGATGTTTAGTTTTATATAGTTCCATTCATTTATTTTTGCTTTTACTTCCCTTGCATTTGAGGTCATGTTCATAAAGTCCTCCCTGAAACCAATGATTATAAGTTCAGTATTGATGTTTCTCTTCTACAAAGTGTATATTTTTGTGTCTTAATGTTTAGGTCTTTGATCCATTTTGAGTTAATTTTCATATATGGTGACAGTTCACAGTTAACATTCATTCTTTTGCATGTGGTTTTCAAATTTTCCCTGCACCATTTACTGAAGAGGCTTTCTTTTCTCTGTTGCATATTTTTTGTCCCTTTTTCAAAAATAATCTGTCCATATATGTGTGGGTTTATTCTGGGTTTTCAATTTTGTTTCATTGGTTTGTGTGTCTGTTTTTCTGCAAATACCAAGCTGTTCTAATTATTGATGCTTTGTAGTATGGACTGAAATCAGTGAGCATGATGTCTCCAGCATTATTCTTTTGGGAAGATTGCTTTGGCAATTTGGGGTCTGTGTTGTTTCATATGAATCTGATGATTTTTAAAAATATACTTCTTGAAAGAATATCTGTGGGATTTTGATGAAAATTGCTTTAAATCTCTGCACTGCTTTGGGTAGTACAATCTTTTTTTAAAATTCATTTTTATTGTTAGATTTTTTTGGGGTGACATCTATTAGCAAGGATTACATAGGTTTCAGGCATACAATTCTACAGTGAGGTAATACAGTCTTAACTGTTGATTCTTTCAATCAATGAACATGAAATATCATTCTATTTCTTGGTGTGTTCTTCAATTTCTTTGAATAGTGTCTTATACTTTTCAGTGTATAAGTCCTTCACTTCCTTTGTTAAGTTTACTTTAGGTGTTTTATTGTTTTTGTTGTGATCACAAAACATATTGTTTTTCTCATTTCTTTTTCTGAAGTTTCATTGTTGGTGTATAAACTTGCAATGGAGTTTTGTACATTGATTTTATATCCTGCAACTTTACTATATTAATTTGTTGTTCCTAATAGTTTTCTGGCAGCGTCTTTAGGAGTTTTTATATAGAAAAACCATGTCGTTTGCAAAAATTGACAGTTTAACTTCTTCACTCCCAATTGGGGTGACTCTTATTCCTTTCTCTTGCCTGATTGCTCTGGCTAAAACTTTCAGTACTGGGTTGAATAGCAGTGGTGACAGGAGACATCCCAGTATTGTTCCTGATTTTAAAAGAAAAGGCTTTAGTTTTTCCCCATTCAGAATGATATTAGTTGAGGGTTTGTCATATATGGCATTATTATGTTCAGATACTTTCCTTCAATACCTATTTTACTAACTGTTTTGACCATAAATGGATGTTGTATCTTGTTCAATGCTTTTTCTGCATCAATTTATACTATTATATGGCATTTATCAATTATTTTGTTTCTGTGTGTATGATATTGATTTATTTGCCCATGTTGAACCACCCTTGTGCCCATGATTCCTACTTGATTATGATGTATAATCTCTTTAATGCATTGTTATATTCTATTTGCTATTATTGTGTTTAGGATTTTTTCATCTGTGTTCATCAGAGATATTGTTCTACAGTTTTCTTTTCTGAATGTGTTATACTTACCAGGCTTTGGTATTAGGGTAACATAGGCCTCATAAAATAAGTTGATAAGTATTTCCTTTTCTTCAATTTTTTGGAAGAGTTTTAGAAGATATGTGTTTATTTCTCTTTGAATGCCTGGGAAAATTCATTGGTGAGATCATCTGGTCCTGGACTTATGCTTTTTGAAAGGTTTTGGATGATTGTTTCAATTTCCTTATGATTGATTGGTCTAATTAGATTATCCAGTCCTTGGTTTGGCCTACGTATACCATATGTTTCTCAAAACTTGTCCATTTTTTCTAGGTTGTTAAATTTGGTGGCATATTGCCTTTCATACTATTTTCGTATATTCCTTTGTATTTCTGTTATTAGTCATAATTTCTTTCCTTTAATTTCTAATTTTGGTAATTTGTGTCTTTACTCTTTTCACCTCAGTGAGCCAAGCCAGATGTTTGTCAACTTTATTATTTTTCTTTGAAGGACTAGCAATTTGTTGCATTAATTTTTTTCTATAGTTTTTCAGTTCTCTATTTAATTTAGTTCTGCTCTAATTTTTATTATTTCCTTCCTTCTTCTGACTTTGAGGTTTTTTGTCCTTTTTTTTCTAGTTCTTTAAGGTGTGATGTTAGATTGTTTACTTGTGATTTCTCTTGTTTCTTAACATAGGCCTGTAATGATATAAATTTCCCTCTTATTACTCCTTTTGTAGCATCCCAATAATTGAGATATGTTGTTTTTCATCATTTTTAATTTCTGTGTATTTTTAAATCTTTTATTTCTTCTTTGATCCAGTCATTTTTAAATACTATGTTGTTTAGTCTCCACATATGTGTGTTTTTTCTTCTTTGTTTTTGTAATTCTTCTCAAAATTCAAAGCTTTTTGGTCAGAGAATACACTCGGTATGATTTTAATCTTCTTGAGTTTGCTGAGGGTAGTTTTGTGTTCCAGCATATGGTGTATTCTTGAGAATGTTCCATCTGCACTAGAAAAGAATGGATAGCCTTGTGTTGTAGGATGAAATATACTATAAATGTCAATTATGTCCAATTGCTGTAATGTATCATTTAAAACTTATATTCCCTTATATATTTTTTGTTTGGATGATCTGTACATGGCTGTAGAGGGGTTGTTTATGTCCCCTACTGTAAGTATGTATTTATCCATTTCAGCTTTTAGTTCTCTTCATAGTTACTTTGTAAATTTTGGTGCTTCCTGATTGAGGGCATACATATTAATAATTGTCATGTCTTGTTGTTTTACTGTCTTCTTTATCATTATGAAGTGTTTGTTTTTATCTCATATTACCTTTCTTCTCCTGAGGTCTGCTTTTCTCTGGATGCCATTTGCTTGGAGTATTGTTTTCCACTCTTTTGCAGTGAGTCTGTATTTCTCCTTGTGGCTGATGTGTGTCTTTTAGAGGCAGTATATGGTTGGGTTTGGGGTTTTTTGTTTGTTTGTTTGTTTTTTGTGGTTCCCTGGCTGGGAGTCAAACCCATGCCACGGCGTTGAGAGTGCCAAGTCCTTGCCACTCCATCACCAGGGAACCTGGGTTTTGTTTTTTAATCCAGTCTTCTACTCTGTGCCATTTTCTTGGTGCACTCAGTCCATTTACATTTATGGTAGTGATTGATATATGAGGATTTCCTTTAGCCATTTTATGTTTTGTTTTCTGATAGCTCATTGTTTCTATTACTTCTTTGCTTTTTTCTTTCCCTCAGTTATTTTGGTTTGAAGATGCTCTATGATATTTTTCCTTCTGTTTCCTCTTTTTTTTCTGTGTCTCAGTTTTGAATTTTTTGAGTGGTTACAATAAAGTTTATGTAAAAAAAAGTTTCATTTATGCAGTAGTTTCTTGCCTTGACCATGCTTCTGATCTCCATTTTCTTTTGGAAATTTAAACCTTTACTTCCTCTCCTTTTATGTTTTCGTTGTCCCATTTTATCCATATGTGTTTTTACTTTCTGTTACATGTTGAATATCCTCTTTCAGTATTTCTTGAAATGCCAATCTTGTGCTGGGGTATTCTCTCAGCTTCTGTATCTCTGAAAAATTCTTTACACCTCCTTCATATCTAAAGAACAACTCTGTTGAATAGGATTATTCTTGGCTGGTAACTTCTCTCTTTCAATACTTTGAATACTTGATTCCTGGCTTGTGCAGATTCTGTTGAGGAGTCTGATGACAGTCTGGTGGGCTTTTCTTTATAAGATATGACCTTCTTTTCCATGGCTGCCTTGAGGATTCTTTCTTTGTCTTTGATCTTTGACATCTTCAGTATAATCTGTCTTGGAGAAGATATGCTAGCATTCAGGTAGTTAGGGGTCCTGTTTCCTTCTTGGATTTGGGGTTCCAATATTTTTTCATAGATTTGGGAAGTTCTCATCTACTATTTATGTGAACAAACTCTCTGTGCCCATCCAATTCTCTGCTCCCTCTGGAATACCCATTATTCTTACGAGGTCTAAGAATTAAGTTCGCAAACTTGCCACCGTGCACTTCTGTTGGCTGCATTGTACAAAAAATTCAGTAAGGTTTCATAGCCTGGGTACATCTATGTCTCCCAGGTGTGTTCATGTCAACATGTGGCGGTGACTTGCTGAGTGGCATTATTGTTGTTGTTGTGTGTTTTTGTGCGCTGTTGTAAGAATGTAGGAGCTTGAATTAGAGCAATGAACAAACATTAGGTTTCTTATTAAACTTGGCAGAGTAAAAGTGAAATCTCAGACATGTTAGTCCAACTTAATGAGGATAATCTCCAAAAAAGTGACAGTTTACAAATGAATTAAACATTTATTCTGAGGGGAGAGAAAGCAAATTGATGAATAGAAGTCAGAGCTACCAGTAATGAGCAAAACTGAAAAATAATTGCAAAATTTTATTGAATTGTCTGTCAAAATCATTGACTGACTGTGAGAAGCATAGCAGAACAAGTAAACATCAATAGAGAAACAGGGAAATCTTAATGGAAAATCTTGGCATGAGAAAGATGTGTGCAAAAATGGTCCTGAAGGAGCTTACTCATGAAGAAAAGCAAAGGAGAGTCAAAGTTTGCTAATATTTTGGAGAAGGATGACTGTGTTTTCACTCATGTTATCACTGCTGATGAAACATGGGTGTACCAATACAACCATGAAACAAAATGTCAAAGTCCACAATTGAAGTCAGGCAATTCTCCATCACCAAAAATGTTCCGTCAGTCCAAATCAAGAGTCAAAATGATGTGGCTAACATTTTTTGCTATCAGAAGGATTGTTCATTATGAATTTGTACAAACTGGACAGTGAACCAAGTTTAGTATTTGGAAGTACTAAAAGCTACATGAAAAACTTAGAGGAATATGACCTGAACTTTTCACCAAGCACTCATGGATCTTGCATCATGACAATGCACCAGCTCACACGACACTGTCTGTGAAGGAGGTTTTAGCTCACAAACAAATAACTGTATTGGCACACCCTTCCTATTTACCTGATCTAGCCTCAATGACTTTTTCTTTATCCATAGATAAAGGACATATTGAAAGGAAGACATTCTGATGACATTCAGGACATAAAGTATCATACGATGATAGCTATGATGGCCATTTTATAAAGAGTTCCAAAATTGCTTTGGAGGGTGGACTAGGTGCTGGCATTGCTGCATAGCTTCCCAAGAGGAGTACTTTGAAGATGAGTATAGTGATATTCAGCAATGAGGTATGTAGCACTTTTTCTAGCATGAGCTTAATTGTTAGACAACATACATTGCTCTTTCTAGTGGAGTCAGATAATTCTCTTAGAGATCTTTCATTTTTTATAACGCTCAGATCTCTCTCTTCTTCCTTCTGTTACATTTCTGTTTTTGATATCAGTAAGTATTTCCTCTACCTGGTTGACTCTGCCTCCCATGCTAGCTATTATAGTTTTCTTTTATTTTGTTGCATTGTTCATCTCTAGAATCTCTATTTGGTTCTTTATTATCATTTCAATTTATTTGTTAAGTATTCCTACTGTTCACAGATTTCCTTTTTGAGAACATTTAGCTGCTTTCTATGCTTAGCTGCCGTTATTTGACCTCCTTGAGTTTTTAGAACTGCAGTCTTGAATTCCTGGTCAGTTAACCCATATGTTTCCGTATATTTAAGGTTTTCTTTTCTGGAGATTTTTCATTTTCTTTATGAGAAACTTTGTTCCCCAGGGTATTCATTGCTGTTGGAGTGTTTCTTTCCCTGGACATAAGGACTTTCTTCCTGGTAGATGTTAAGAGGTCTTTCTTTTGCTTTCCAGTTGGTGTCACTGTAGCATCATACAATATATTCTCTTGGTTATTTGGTCTTCTCACACTGGCTGCTTCTTTGGAAGGTTGACTTCTCTTCTTTGTCTCATTTGCCTGGGTCTTGATGCACCTCCTCTGCAGGAGGATGTGGTGGGCAATGCTAATCTGTGCCCCTGAGATCCCAGTGCAGGCAGAAGCTGCCATGATTGTGTGTCACAGTTTTTCTGAGACCCCCTGTCAGTTTTGGTGGGAAAAGTTAGGGACAGAATTTTTTGGGAAACGTGCAGGTTTTGGAGGGCACAGGGTAAAGGCAGTTTCCTGAGTGTAGCTGACTATAAGCAGGCACTAGGTGAAGTGGGGAAGGGATGAGCTTTGGAAGAGCATATGGGGAAACAACTAGGCTATGTGTCTATGGTTTCCACCTGGCAGTGACGGCAGTGCAGGTTACAACTGTTTTGTGTCCTGAGCTTGCAGTCCTGGGTGCTGGGCTCAGCTTTAACACAAACCTGTCCCTCTGTCAGGAGTGCACAGGGCCAGGGTGGGTGCATACCTTCAGCTCTGCCTTTCTCTTTTTCTGCTAAGCCTGTGCTTCACTGAGGATTATGTTTTACCCTAGTCAGCATTTCCAAAGCTGCCAGCTTTCAGTCTCTAGGTAACCCAGGGCCACTTTGTACTACAGTCACTGCTGTCACACCTGTCAGCTACCAGCTCCCACCTAGCCCAAAGCTATGCTGCACTCTGGCTGAGGCCATAACTTTCCCAGGGCATTGTAGCATGCTTGGGCTTGGGCCCTAACTCATCCGAGGATATGCCATGCTCTAGCCAACTGCATCTTCGTTCTTGTCATCTCTCAGCCTCCAACCTGCCTGGAGTCTTGCTGTACTTTGGCCCATCTTCCCAGGCTGCCACTCCACTCTCTCTTCTGCCAGGCTCTGGGTCACATTCTGTAGCCCCACCTCCTTACTGCCCTCTTCCATTCTCTCCCACTCACCTCCCTTTCTCTGACATTTACGTGTTTTCTTTCAAAGTGTGGGCCCTTCAACTGAGGTTATGTGTTGCTTAGGGATTCCCTTGTTGGATTTTAGGTGTTCAATTTGTTGTATTTTTCAGGAGAGGTTGTAAGAATCTTCTCTCATGCTGCCATCTTGATGACATCTCTTCTAGATTTTCTTTTTAATTCTTAAAATATACACTTACATTTTTTTGAAACTCTTTCATTCAAGAGATGGGTTCTATTTTGTCTTTCCTTGAATCTTGGGAAGTTTGCAACTCCTTTGACCAATAGTGTAGAGCAGAAGATATAATATGTGCCTTCAAAGGCAGGGTCACAAAACACCACTCAGCTTTCACATGATTCTCTCAAGTTGATAAATTTGGGGTATGTCAGCTATAAACTGACGAGTTCAGTGATTTTGAGACCACTGGAACAGTCACTATGGAAGTACTCTGACCAATATTCCCAGCTGAATGAATATTCAAATAGTGGTACATCCATACAATAAGTTACTACTTAGGATTACAAAGGAAAAAACTACTAATATATGAAAGAACATGCATAAATTTGAAATGTATTATATGAAGTGAAATGAAACATACACAATGTAGAGCATACTATATGACTTCATTTATATGACATTCATAAAAAGACAAAACTGTATTTACCAAAAAGAGATCAAAATGGAGAGGAGAAAAAATAAAAAAGAGATCAGTGGTGGCTAGGGGCTATGTTGGGATTGTGGGGTTAACTACAAAGTTAAAACAGGAAACTATTTGGAATTATGAATCTGCTTCATTAGTAAATTGTGTTATGGTTACATGATAGTATGCATTTTCAACACTTATACAACTGTACACATAATGGTACGCTGTGTGTAAATTATACCATAATAAGCCTGATTTAAAATAATAATAAAGAAAATTTTGTTGAAAATATTGATACAAAATACTATTAAATAATTTTTTGGTTACTTTAATGAAGAGAAAAATGATGACTTTCAAAAATCATTACCAATCATAAAGCAATGAAGCTTTAACTCATGATTTATTAATAAAGTGGTGTTTTTGGTAAAACTAACCTCTTTTAGAGTAGATACACTCTTTTTCTCTTTACAAAATGCTTTTATTAAAATATAGGTGACATACAGTATTACATTAGTTCCAGGTGTATACCATAGTTATTTAACAGAGTTATTTAACCTAAAGAAGTGATCACCATAAGTCCAGTAATCATATGACACCATAAAATGTTATTACAATATTATTGACTATATTTCCTGTGCTTTTTTACATCCTCATGACTTATTATTTTACAACTGGAAATTTGAACCACTTATTTCCCTTCACCTTCCCCCTCGTTTTAAAAATTTTGTCAATTACAGTTGACTCAGGTTAGTAAATACACTCTTACCCTGAATACTTTCTTCTTCATTACCTACACCTTTGGTGGTTTCAGGAAGCAATAAATGAACTGTTCAACTCCATGACAACATTTGAATGAACTGAAAAATTGATGTAGAAAGCCCAAATGACATAAAGCAGGAATAACTGACTACTACAAATCAGTCTTGAAGTGTTATCTCTGTTGCCTAGCAATTCTTTATGCTGTCACAGGATTCTGTTGCCATGTATCAGAGGCAAACTTGGCACCATGTACAATGAGATGGTGCCATGTGCTTCAAATACAAAATACTTTTCTTTAGGAGCTAAACAGAATGAAGATATCAAAAATTCCATTTTAAAATTTCTAATCTACTAATGCCAGGAAAATGACTTAAACAAAAAAATTCAGAGGGCTACTAGACCATGCTGTCCATCTACTGTAAAAAAAGAAGAATTATACAAGGCATTGTGTCAATAAGCCTGACTAATGATCAGTAAAACAAATTATTCACTCTCAAAGTTAATTCCCTTTTATTTAGTTGCCCTTAAAAAATAGCCAAATAGCATAATGGGTTTATTCTGAAACAACAAAGGATTGCATTTTGGGACATGTGAGCTAATGGCAATCATACACAAGTCCAGAAAACAAAGGATGAGAAAACGTTCTTTTATAGAGGAAAGGGGAACTTCAGAGGGACTATTGTAAACAGAATCCATTGGACGAAAGTGGGAGTTGGAAGTGTAGTGGCTTACCTTTCATTGACTGAGTTCTAACAGTCTTTCATTGGCTAAGTGGTTGCTGGGTGAGAACAAGATCCTCCTTCTTCTTGCTGGAATGGTAGAGTAGAAAAGCATCTTTTCATTAAAGATTGAAAGTATGCCTCTTCTTTTTTGGAGTAATTGATGATGAGTGGTCAAGCAATTGAACTACCCCTACAGCCCCTCCCAATTCAAATTTAAACATGCTTTATGTTTATTAATCTTCACATTTCTTTCTTTTGATCAATCACTTTCTCCAACAGCATTGCTGAAGAAGAGTCAGGTTTTTTTTTAGATTCAGTGGCCTTTTATCCCTCAATGCCAGGAAAGACATTTACTGGGTATTGTGTCTCATGTTGGAGGGAACTTAACCTGATTGGAAACCCATTGTTGTCACATTGGAGTAACAAGGAGGGATAGAAAGAGAACTCTTAGGCATTTTCCATCTAAAGTCTGTACCTTAGAATAGTGAATGTGACAAATGTACATGCAGAACCGAAAGAATTAAACAAGCACTTCGGGAAGACACAATGCAAGAATAAAACAGTAAGAAATTAAACTATTTTTTTTAATGTGGGTAGTTCCCTGGCTGGGAATCAAACCCAGGCCACAGCATTGACAGCACTGAAGCCTTAGCCACTACACCATCAGGGAACTCCCCTAAGCAGTATTGTTTTTGAAATAAACTGTGTGGAACAAATTGTCTTATCAATCATACAACCTGTAGTTTTCAAATGCAGAGACTTATGAATTGGCAGCAATCCAAAATAAGTTAATGGTCTAGATGAGTGAGAGGCTTCTGTGAATTTCAAACCTTTCAACTGCCTTTGTCTGAACATCTTGGGCAAGTTGTCTCATCAGGTGTCATCTGCCTCCATTTTGGGAAATCTTTACTTTCAGGTCACTAGATGTTGTGCAGGTCTACTTGGGGTTAGGACTTTAGATGTGTCACATGAATTCAAGAGTTTATTCCTTGGAGTTTGGTGGCACAAGAGTTGCTTAGCAGTACCTGATAGGGGCTTTTTCAGAGACAATAAAGAGAATCTTTCTCAAGGTGCCTTTAACAAGAGCTATCATTTGCAATGGATGCTTCTTAAGGTTTTCTCTCCCTGAAATGCAATATGAAAAGATCACTCTATCAGAAGATGGTTAATTTTGATAAACACAAATGGGCTTTTACAATATGGAAATATATGTTTTTCTTAATTACTTGTAGATTGTTAGAAGCAGGGTCAGATACTTAGTGCCCTGTGACCATTTAAAAAGGGAAGAGCATCTGAGTTCCAAAGGGGTGGATGTGAGTGAGGTATAGAAAGACCAAAAACAATGCTTTTGGCCAATGCATTTGGAGGGTATCTATGAATTTTTTCAATTGAGTTCTAATAATGCCATTTGTGTGCTCAACTAAACCTGAGGATTCAGAGTGGTAAACACAGTGAAAGTGTTGTATAACTGATCAAAGAGCACAGACTTGTTGAAGCACCTGACCACTGACCATTAAAATGGGTTCCCTAATCATTATGGAGTTTAAGAAGGGTTCCTCAGGTAGAAATGAATTTTTCCCCCAAAGGCAGTAGCTTCCCTAGAAGAGAAAGGTTCAGTCCAGTTATAAAATATACAGATCATGATTAGAACATGTTTACATCCATGAGATGGAGGAAGCTGCATAGAATGCATTTGCCAAAACTCAAATGGTCCATTAAGCAATTTAAATGTCCAGGAGCAGTGCAAACAAGCTTCCCTGGGTTGTACTTTGGACAAGTGGGACAAATTGGGTAGAAACTTTTTGTAGTTTTATTAATATTCCCCCCCACTACATATACTTAAATGCTATCATTTTGTCAGTGGAACAATGGTTTAATGCATGCACAGTAGTTAGTACTAGGCATTTTAGAGTCTCCAGTAGGGCTGAGTAGTTATTTAGCTTGAACCAGAGCTGTCTCTTTTTATCAAGTCAGTGACTTTCGGATTTCCAATCTTGTTTTCTCCTCTCTGAGGCCAATTATTGGGCTACACTACCCAGTTTTTCTAAGTTAAAATTGTTTGGGAAAATATGTCTTTGGACTATGACAGAGGATTTTTACTGCTGCTGTTTCCTTTAAGGGCAGCATTTGTCTGGGAGTGTCAGCAAGATTATTTCCCTTAGATTCCAGAGAGTCAAGTTTGGAATGTCATGGGAACTTAATAGCTGAAGCAGCAGGTAAAAATATAGCATCCAATACTTCCTGAACATAAAGGCCATTTTTAAATTTTGTTTCTTCTGGAATTAAAGAAATCACACTTCTTTCACAAAATTCCAGACTCATGAGCTACTCCAAAATCATATCTGTTATTACTATAAATGTTGGCAGTTTTGTCCTTGGTTAGGGAGTAGGCCCATGTGAGCATGTATTGTTTGGCTTTTTGAGCTGTGGTAGGCAAAGGCAAAGCTGCTGCTGCAATTACCTCAGAGGGTACTAATATGCAACATGCAGCACAATATTTGCCATTGTCAACTATTAAAATCAGTGAACCAGGAGAAGTTGGTGTTCACAAGTTTCCTACAGATCATCAATAGGGGTCAGCAAGTGATCCATCAGTATTAACAGGTGTGAGGAGTTTTGTTGATAACAGTGGGGTGAAGTGAGAAAGGGTTAAGACTATTACAATGTAAAAGAGTGAAGTGAGAGCAGTTAACAAAAGGATTTAATAGAAGGTGAGGCTGCTGAGTGAAAAATGTTGTGATGAGCATTCAGGAGAGATTCTATTGCATGGAGAACAAAGATAGTTAAAGGAAATCTCAGAAAAATTCACCCAAGTGGTTAATCAAAAGGGCACTGGCAATAATAGTTCTAAGGCAAGGGGTTATCTCCATACGAAAGAGTCCAGTTGCTGGTTTATAATACCCTGTGAATTGATAGAGGTCCTCATGATCTGGGGCGAGTACCCCAATGGTATTTTCTTCTTTTCCTTAAAAAAAGGCATGGGTTGGGGGAAGCTTGGCAAGATGGTGTCCAGAGAGGAGATCCCTAAAATCTCTGCTGTCCTCCTCAGACTTTTCAAGAAAGTTGAAGACGAAGCAGTATTTCCTAACTCTTTCTGTGAGGCTAACATTACCCTAATACCAAAGCCTGGTTAGGACAACACAAAAAAAGAAAACTATAGACCAATATCTCTGATAAACACAGATGAAAAAACTCTAAACAAAATACTAGCAAATATAATCCAAAAATGCACTAAAAAGATTATGCATCACAATCAAGTGAGATTCATCCCAGGGACCCAAAGATGGTTCAACACACACAAATCAATCAATATGATCAACCACTTAAACAAAATAAAAAAAAATGTGAATATATCAATTGATGCAATAAATGTATTTGACAAGATACAACATCCATTTATGATCAAATCACTTAGTGAAATGGGTATGACATAATGAAGGTCATACATGACAACCTTCTGCTGATATCATACTGAGTTGTAAAAAACTGAAAACTTTTTATTCTAGAATCATAAACAAGAAAGTGTGTGTGGTTGGTTGACAGAAGGAAGGTGATTCAGAACTCCATGAGTAGAGAGAAAACAGAGAAGAGCACTCAAAGGAGAAAACTCACCAAGCTTTTTCCAGGCCTCAGTTTTTATTATCCAAGAACAATAGAACAATAGAAGTACAGGAGTAAGCGAGTTCTGTTTTTAATCATTAACACCTTGTTTTGTACTCCTAGGGAAAAACTTGCCTTGGAACCTGTGTTTTAGCACATAGGTGCTGGGACTGTTTGCAGTCTGGTGCCAATCTTAACCACATCTGCATACCTCAAAACTTTGGCCTGAGGGGCTCTTGGATGCTTATTCTAACCCTATATTACATGTCCCCCCTTTTTGTTTTGTAAGAGTAAAAAAGCATCTGCAGGAAATAGTGGGGCAGGGGAGTAAGTTCTTGTAGTTGGTGGTGGGAAGACAAATGGGTATAGAGGGTACAGCTGCAAGATAAGTTTTAGCATGGGCTATTGGACCAGAAAGATGACATAACTTCTTATTACTGTAAAAAAGACAAGGAACAGAATGGCAGGTATTGCACAAAGGATTCAGGTTTGACTATTGAGACTGGAGAACCAATTGTTAGGATTCAGCAATGAGGCCAGGTCATTTAATCGGGAAATGGCTAAATTTTTAGCTGTTTCTTAAAGTTGTTTAATTTGTTTTTGTAATCATAACTGAAGGGTGGATTATCTCTTTCAAAAGGCTTATGAAAGATAGTTTGGAGATTATGTTGAATGTCTCTCCAGTTACTGCAGCCATTAACTGGTAAGGGAGTGACACACATAGACTGAAATTCAGCATCACATAGAAGTGATTCTCAAGTTCAAAGGGCTTGTTATCTTTCCCCTAGAGAAAGGACTACAGTCTCAAGGACATTTATTCATTGCAGAATTTCCTGATAAATCTGGGTTCAAGGTTCCAATTCAGCTGTGATATTTTGTAAATATGCATTAACTTGTTGGGCAGTATGAATAGAAGTTGACAGGGCAACAGCTGCAGTGGCTGCTACCACAACTAAAGCAGTGGCAGTGATAATGGAAGCAATCAAAATCCCAAGAAATCTTTTGGTATGAATTTTGGATAAAGCTGAAATAATATTTTGTAAGGCAGAATTGCCTGACCATGGCCAAGTTAGATTAACAGGGATCCATAATTCAGCTCTCTGGTGCAATATAAATATAGAGATCAGATTAAGCATAGAAATATTGTAGGTCGAAAGGTAAGGTGTTAAATAAGAATGGTTAGCATAAAGATTTAACTGAAATTGTTGCAGAAAGGCTCTACCTTCCAAATGTTGCAGAAGGCTCTACCCGTTCACCTGTCGAAAAGACCAAGTGGCACTCAGAGTACTTGCCAGTTCGGGTTGTTTATTTTATGCCTGTAGGCTCAGAGGAGTTGTTTCCAAAGTCTGAGCCCCAAACAAAGGCCGGGTGGGGAAATTTATAGCATAGCATTTCCATAATAATCATCAGTTTCCCATGGGCTAAGGTTGGCCGGAATAGGGGCTCAGTGAGAAGAACAAGGAACTGACCGAGGGGGTGGGGCATCCCAGACTAGGCTATCAGCCATGTTGGGAGGCAATATTTCTCTACATTTCCCCCTTTGATGCCCTAAGGAGGGGACATGATCGTCTGTAGGGCATCATTATCCTCTAGTGGCCAATAGCCTCGTAGGGCTAATATTCTGGCTGTGGCCCTGTTGGTTACAGTGGTCTCTAAAAATTTCATCAAGGAGTTAATCAAGCAAGGGCCAATAGTAGCCACAGTAACAATAGTGATTAGTGGGCTAGCTAATGGTAAGAGCCATGATGACCACTGGCTGAGATTCCAGGGCCAGGAACTCACTTGTTTGCATTTTCATTGTTGTATTCTGTCCCTTAGTTCCTTGTCCTTGGTGGTAACAATCCCAGATTTATTTACATAATAGTAACATTCCTCACCTAGGAAGAGGCAGGCACCCCCCTTCCCTGAAGTGAGGAGGTCTAGAGCACACCAGTTCTGGAGGGTGACTGCTGCTAATGAGTCAATCTGTCTCTGGAGGGGGAGAAGGGAGTCTTCTACTCTCTCCATGTCCTCATTCAGTTCCTGAGACAGTTTTTAATAAAACTTGAATGAGAAACCAAGCCCTCCCTGCCCCAGTGCCAATTTTGGCTAGGACCCCAGCACCTACTAGAAAGGGGATAAGGGGTGTTCGCGTCTTCCTTGCAAGTGGCAGGCATAACCAACATACCAACTCATGTTGGGTGTCAGTGCTACTTATGAGAGCTGATGTCATCTTGAAGACGTGTTCTATCTGGTGGATAGAGGACAGGCTCTGGGTGAGCAGTTGGATGCCAGTTAGGTCAATACTCTGGTACCCTGTCTCTTCCTCAGCTTTTAGCAACAATTCTTTAGCCTTTTCTACCTGTTGGGCCAGAGCTCCATCTTGGACTCTTCCTCCATCTAACATCCCTGCATGAGTTAAGTACGTCTAGCACCTGGTGAATCCCTTTCATCCCTATTCTGGCAGTCACTGGAAGTAATTGTTCCACACCAATATTTTTCCCAGAGTGAAAGCATTGGCAGGGTCCCCCCTCCCCTTATAACATTTGGAGAGCCTATAGGTATAGGCAGTGAAGTTTTTGCCCATCAGACAGGGACAGTCTGGTTCAGAGGATAGAGCTGGGGTGAGGAGGAAGACAAGCAATTGAGGGTAAAGAAACATCCTAATAGGCTCCAATATGCCAGGACAAGTGAGAGTCTCTGGCTGGACTCAGTCTATTGGGGCTGGTAGTCCAGTCTATTGGGGCTGCTTCTGAACGTCTGAGTCCCAGAATTAGGCCAATGAGTCTCATTGCAGCCAAGAACCATGGTGTGCAGGGGTGCATCAATGATAGGGCAATTGTCCAGAGGTCCCGCGAGGCAGTCCATGGCAGTGTTGGATCTTGAGCAGGTCTGCCAGGTTCTGCTGAGCTCTCCAAGTCTCCGGGTTTTCCTCTGAGTGGGCCTTTTATATGCTTGAGCGATGGACCCATGGGATGATTCCAGAAACCTTAAGAGCAGTGGGGGTTGTTAAGATTACTGTGCAAGGTTCTCCCTAATGCAACTTAAGAGGTTTCTTGTTTCAGTCCTTGACCCAGACTAGGTCACCTTCCTGAAAAGAATGGACAGGTTCACTCAGTGTGATGGGGGCTCTCCCCATAGTATAGCATTGTAACTTGGAGAGGACGGTTCCTAGGGCCTGGAGTTCATCTGCTATGCTCTTGTCACCTAGCTAATACAGGTTTCCTGGTGCACTCCCCAAGCATGGGGCGGGGTGCCTCCTGTAGGTCAGCTCAAAAGGGGAGAACCCTAATTTTCCCTGAGTGCATCAGGAATGCAGGAGGGCTAAAGGCAGCAAGTTCTCCCAAGGTAGGCCCGTTTCTTGACTGAACTTGGCTAAAGTCTCTGTTAGGGTGCATTTCATTCACTCTACTTTCCCTGAACTCTGGAGCTTGTAAACACTGTGGAACTTCTAAGTGATGCCTGAATTCTTCTGTCAGGATTTGAA
Source organism: Lyroderma lyra (assembly GCA_004026885.1). Classification (NCBI taxonomy): domain Eukaryota; kingdom Metazoa; phylum Chordata; class Mammalia; order Chiroptera; family Megadermatidae; genus Lyroderma; species Lyroderma lyra. Next base: position 7,848 of record PVJL010012340.1, on the reverse strand, counting down.
TGATTTCTGCTATAAAAGCTGGTCCATTGTCACTGTGTTTGGCGTCCTGTGGTCGGGTCAGTCCACTCAAAGGCAAAGAGAGGCCGGCTCTGTGGTAAAAGATGGTGTCTTTGAGGTCTAAGCAGATAAACCACCTGGAAAATTGAGGGAATTGGCTGAGGAGAGTATATGGGTTTGGAACAATGGGGTGCAAGGAGATGGTTACCTTGTTGATTGCCTGGAGATCCTGGACTGGCTGGCATCCTCCCCCGGGTTTCTTTACTGGCAACAAGGGGGTGTTTAATCAGGTGTTCCTGGGTGTTGAGTTAGGTCTCCCAAGTGATTGCATACTGTTGTTGCCTTTGTGGGCATGTCCCTGGTAGCAGCTCAACGATAATCAGGGCCCAGTTGTGGGCCAACCCAGATGGGTCATCTTCTGCCCATGCTAGTGGGTACATGGTTTGGAACTCAGCACCTCCAACTTGGAGAGAATGTCTCATCCCAGAAGAGGGATAGGGCACTCTGGCATGTCATGTGCCCTCCCAATTCACAGAGATGGGTTATGCAGAACTCCTTTTTGCAGCACGGTCCTCAGTTGCTCAAAGGATAGTGGCAGTCCATTCACTGAGTGGCCTTGCTGAGTGGTTACTACAGAGTGTTTGGCCCTGGGGTTGACCATGAAAGTCATAGGGTGGCCCCTACTTTTACTTTGACCATGGGCTCATTGGGGCCGAGAAGGAGAGAGCCCAGTCTTTCTTATTCTGAGTCCAGTCCAACCAAGCCAATGAGATCCCTTTCCATGGTTTCCCATTGGTACTTACTGGCCATTCAAGGCCTCCCTCTGTGGGGGCACTCGTTCTTCCAGTGTCTTGTCTCCTTGTAGTAAGCGCATTGATTGACTACTGGGGAGTGGGGGCCTGCTGAGTCCTCCCTTAGGTAGCCATTCATTATTTGACTCCTTTCTTGGGTTTCAGTCCCCCTGGTCCTTCAGGGCAGCTGTGAGGAGGCTGACTTTCTTCTTCTTCCTCTGATCAGCCTCCCTTTCTGCTATTATGTCCCAATTTATACAGACCTTGTTGGCAACCTCCAAGAGCTGAGTGATGTTTATTCCCACAAAGCCTTGGGACACATGGTGGAGGTAGAATCGGCTCCTCCTCAGGGTCACCCACACAGATTCAGAGAGTGTTCTTATTTGGTTGAGGCTTCCAACCTAGTTGGGTTTGTGCCACGAAGACCCTAACCTGTTCCTGATTATTGCAGCAGAATTGTACCTGTGGGGGAAGTGTCCAGGCGACTTCTAACCCAGAGTTTATATATGGGAATTAGTTTGGGTGTCCTCGCATCTCAATAACAACCTGCCAAATGCAATGGACTGTCGGAATGTCTAGTGTTCCTTCTGACAGCCATCTGACCTGGAACGAGCTCACAGAGGGTCCAGAGCTTACCAGGGCTCATCTTAACTCTGTAGTCACTAGAAAAGCCCTTCATGAAGTTTTTCAACATGCAATCTAACACCGTGGGTTTGCTGTGTCCTGACCCCATGTTTCCCATGACTGGTGTTGCAAGACAGACAAAGGGAAGGGGTGCCTCTTGAAGGAGACCTCTCAAGTGCCCGCCAGGCCATGTCCCTTGTGGGACTTTAGGCACATCTTGGCTAAGGTGTACCTGTATAAACCCCAGGCTTGGTTGTCCTCATGAGTACAAATCACCATTATGCCTTATGATGTTGCCACGGAACTGCAGGTTAAGACCCACTTGGATTCCATAGCCTGGGCGGTGGAGGCACAAAATGGATCAGTGCATGCAAGCCTTCATGATCCCCATTCATTCACACATTCATACATTTATTCAGAGGTTATAACATTCCTGCCCAGCTGAATTCCTGACTCTGAGACTCCTGTGAGTCCCTGGGAGGTGACTCCTTCCATCTACTTGGGTGGGCCTAACTGAGTGGGGCCCTGGGGCCTTACCGTATCTGATGCCTGATATGTAACCTGACTTGTCAAGCCTCCTATGAGTGGTGATCATGAAACGGGGAGCTGCCTCAGAGACTGCCTAAGTCGGCAGGGTGCACCTTCCCCTCTGCAGCTCCTCTTGCCATCCATTTCCCACACTCGCCCAAACCAGCGGCTGCAAAGGGTCAGTGTGGTTGAGCTTCCCAGTTCAGGGAAACAAAATGTTGCGGAAGGCTCTACCCGTTCACCTGTCAAAAAGACCAAGTTCAGGTTTTTTTATTTTTTTTTATTATTTTTTTTAATGCCACTGGGCTCAGACTCAGAGGAATTGTTTCCAGAGTCTGAGCCTCGAACAAAGGCAGGGTGGGGAAATTTATAGCATAACATTTCCACAATAATCATCAGTTTTCCATGCGCAGGCTAAGATTGGCCAGAACAAGGGATCAGGGAGAAGAAGAATCAGGAAGTGACTCCGGGGGACTAGGCTATCGGCCATGTTGGGAGACAATATTTCTCTACAAAATCCATGGGTAATATTTTGTAAATGAAATGCTGAAGTACCAACTGAAATATAAGGTTCGGTGGTACAGATTAGGATATCAGAGAAAGAATCATTAAGGATCCAATGAATCATGTCTGAAATTTGATAGTGACCCCGTAGTAGGTTACAAGGAAAAATGGGGAGGTCAAATTTCCATAACTAGGTTTTTATGGAAGAGTAGGTGCCATTGGGATACTTTAGGCATAATAAAGGCCCAGCCAGATCCGGATTCCATTTTTTGTTCCCTGGGGAATGCCAAGATAGGGACCAATTTCAACAGCTATTATTATTGAGCACAATTAAACTGGAAGGGCCCCAATCTTCCACTCTAAATCTAGGAAAGGAAAGATTTATGTAAGTGAATTTAGAGGAACAGCAAGTAGTCCAAGAAAGTTAAAGTCCATGAAGTCCAGTGAGCCAAAGATGATGACAAATAGGAATAGGGGTCTTGGAGAGGTTAAATTCAGGCATTAAAGTCCCATTAGTCCCAATAGCTCTTATAAAAATTTGATGGCTTGTGTCAGACATATGAGAATTATTATGATAAATATAATTCATATACTTTTGGGGTTGTAGAGGGCTATAATTTTGCATAGATACTGAGGTGGCAAGCAAAAAGGGAGATCTCCAGAGGTAAGCATCCACTTTTTATTGAGGAGGCGCTGATAAGATGTGTAAGTGGCAGAATTGCAAGGATTTGTGCAGGCACCTAAGGTCCAGGTGCGGGGAGCCAAGATCCCCTTGTAATCTGGGTGTCACTTGATGATGAAGTATGTTTGGCATCTCTCCAAGTAAGGGAGGTACATGTTGGAGGATTAAGAATATGAACCCAATATAGATGTTGTGGACTAATGGGGGGCATAAGACAGAGAATGAGAAAAGATATCAGCCATACCTTATTTTGTTGGGAGTGAATCATGACACAGAATAGCATGGCTAAAAATAGATTTTCTGTGGTCAGGGGGATTCCTGTATTATGAAGGGCTTGTTCAGCTTGAGCAATACATCTTTTTAAATCCCCACACATAACCCCAGGAGACTTATCAGTTGTGGCAAAGAGCTACTTTTATTCAGGGAAGAGGCTGTGTCAGTAGTTAAAACTCTGGAATGGAATTAGTGTGCAGGATGTGCCAGGGTATAACTGCTTTGGTGGGAATCCTCAAGGGTCCTGTAGGACAGAGAACACATGCATATTTCCTTCCCCATGTTAACAATTGCACGGGACATTTCCAAAGATTGTCTCTCAAAGGCTCACAATATAGTACCAGGGTTACACAAAAATGTTTTTTTACTGGCATAGTTCCCTAGGCATCAGGGGTAAAAAAATTTAAAGTAAATAATGCTTTTGCTATTTAATTTTGGGGTGCATATGCCTCAGTTCATCCCCCCCTTTTTAAAGAAGATTCATTAAAGTGGCATGGGTGTATTCTATAATGGCTTGTCCTGTGAGATTATGAGGAATCCCCATAATATGAAAAATTTTCCATTGTATACAAAAATTCTGAAAGTTTTTGGAGGTATTGTTGCAGGAAACTAGGCCCAGCAGAAAGAATCACCCAAACACCAAAGATAAAAGAGGGAGGGATCCTTTATTCAGCCAGCAGAGCAATGGCAGACAAAAGTTTTAAATAGCTGAGCTCCCCGACCCAGTCTGGTCCTGTCCTCTTATAGGACGTACAGGCTTTTAGACAAAGAGACAATCATGTTGCATTTTGATTGGTAGTCCTAACATATTGGTGCGAATTCCTGGTAGGCTCTTATACATTGGCTCAAATTCCTGTGGGCTCTTAGGGAAAAAAGAATTTAGGACTTATTGTTTTATTGCAGGGAGTGTCCTTGCATCAGGGCAGGAGGAATTTATTGCTTTAGAGCTGGGAGCAGCCTTGCACCAAGACAGGCATACTAGATAGGGCAGGCATGCTAGATATGGAGTGGATAACTCCCCAAGGCAGAGCCTCCTCTCTCATTCCCCTCTTCTAGACCCCATATGATTTTTATTTTTTGGGTCTCATCATCCACATGCTGCTGCAGGGGCTGATAGTGTTTTACATAGAACATATGTGATGCTGCCTTTTGGTTGACAATTGTCTCAATCATTGAGCATGCAGCTCTGACTGCTAGTGAGAAGAGACAAGGAACAATCAAACATAGCATGACTATGACTACCATTTCACTTATTAGGGTTTTAAATCCTCTGAAGGCTGAAAACCATCCTCCTCATAAGCGCTGGTGATCACATCCATTCCAGGTTTGCACTAGGACATGAGCCAATGTCTGGATTTTTCTTACTATGCCCTTTATGACCTGCTCCTGGCCATCAATTTGCAGGCAGCAATTAGTTAAGTTAAACTTTCCACATATTCCTCTTTCTTAGGCCAGTAAGTAATATAAGGCCTGTTTGTTTTGATAGACAGCATTTTGGATCTGGGTTTCCTGTCATGTTAGGAATGACAGTGCCCTGCCTGTCTCATTAGTTATGACCTCAAACATTGCTTGTAACCTAATTATTTGGTTTAGTATATAGATTGGGGTGCGATATCCCCAAGACCCATCCTGGGTCCATGTAGCTGGGCCATGATATTGGATTACTTTCTCAGGGGGCTATTTATTATCTTTCTAATCCCCTATGATAACCTCTCTCCTTATTAGCATATTTTGTCTGTGTGAGACTTAATAAGATAAGTGGGGAGGGGGATCAAAGAGTTATATGAGCCTAAAGAATTTTGCAAGTATTTTCCTTTTGAGCCTTTTCTCTGACTCATTTAACCCTAATATACCTGTCCTTTTAGTTATTTATCAGGAATAGGGCGCCATCCTCATTGACTACATGTTGTGTGACTGTTAGGGCAGTGTGGTCTGCCTAGAAAAAAAACCCCAAAAAAACAAGTTAAGCCTGGGGAGTAGGAAGATATTGTCCTTTGGTCTGGAGCAAAAGGTATTGTCCTACATCCTTCTTTGGGTGAGATGGGCTGGAATCCTTGCTGTGCTATCAGTTGTATCTTGATGGTCCTTAAGGTGAAATTGGTCAGCAGGTCACTGGAGGAAAATTTTAGTCTTTGGTTGTCCTGTAGCCTTTACCATCCAGCTAGCGAGAGATCTGCAAATTGGAGCACATTGAATACAGCAGCAAGACGTGATTCCTGTGCCGATAAACAAAAGAAAGATGAGAAACACTTCTTTTAAGCCAGTAATGTTGGGAAGCCAAGAAGTAAGGGAGGAAAGATCAAAGCCAAAAAGTCCTTCTCTTTGATATTGGTCATTATGTTACAAATTTGACTTTGCCTTCAATTAACTGTGAGTTATCCAAGTTAAAACAGCATAGCCCTTTACATTCTTTTATATCTATGATTGCGTCTCAACAGCTGGCAATCTATAGCAGTTCTGACCCCAAGGATGGCTTCCCTGACCTTAGTTCCTCTCCAATGGCACAAATGCCCTGGGAGGTGGTGTTTGCATAACTGATTGAAGTAGTGAGCTGTAATTCAAATTTGTATCAGCTGAAACATTAAAACAGTAGTGATTGGCTCTTTTATGTATATATTTATTTCTAAGGTATAGGCCATTGGCAAGAAACAGACTGAATATGAACCTAAATTTATTTTTACACCTAAGAAGGTTTTAGAGAAATTAGGTCCAGAGTGAGTGGCCAAAACAGAGGAAATAGCTCCTAATATTAATCAGGAAACTAACAGGCTTGCCTGCCATGTCAAAGGTTGCCCATAGTTTCTCCTTTGTCATAATGGTGGTCTCCTCTTTATTGGGAGCTGCTGGTTATTTTAGGCCCTGTCAGTTGATCACAGTCATTCATGGAGAAGTTGGTCCCTGCTCCCTTCAGAACAGAGAGCAATCCTTCCTCTTGTGCCCTTTAGGCTTTCATAGGGGACACAGCTGCTTTGGAGGACTAGGGCATTCTTAGTTTTAGAGGTCTGAGGTTCTGCACCCAAAGTAGGCTCCTTTATCTGGCGTTCCTCTTCCAGGCTTCCTGGGGTGGCCTTGAGGTGGCTTTAGCCTTGGTTTCTGTAATTGTGGCCAATAGTCTGGCCTGTCTCTGGTCTTGTTTCCCATCTCACCATTCCTTTTTTCCTCATTTTTCCTGTCTTGGCTGCTAAAGACATTGAAATAAATTCCTTTGGCCTTCCTTAGGATCTAAGCCTTCTCATCAGAGATGTAACAATGTGTCAAAGGGATCTTAAGCTTGTTAAGTTACACTACGTCAAAACTTCAAGGCTTTTTTTCACAAACCCTCCACAACTTTCCCTAGTTCCCCTTAGTCTGTCCATTTCTTTGTACTCACTGAGAAATAACCATCTTTATGACAAACTATTCTCCTTCAGTTTCTGTAAAAATGTATTTCCATACTTTATACCATTTTAAAACATACATATTTTTTCTTATATTAATTACCATTTATAGCCCTCAGAACATTATCCCCCCCCAACCAAAATGGCAAACAATTAGCACCTCTACTGGAAATCTTACAAACACAAAAGAATCATTAGCAATTCTAAAGAGGACCCAAGGTCTTCTATTCATTTCCCACAGCTCCAAGTAAGTTAAAATTCTGGCCTGACAAAGAGACAGCCAACTGAATGGGAGAAAATATTTGCCAATAACACATCAGATAAGGGTCTAATATCTAAAATATATAAAGAACTAATAAGACTTAACAACAAAAAAAACAAACAACCCAATTAAAAAGTGGGCAGAAGAACTAAACAGACACTTCTCCCATGAAGAAATACAAATGGCCAGCAGACATATGAAAAAAGGCTCATCCTCATTAGCTATCAGGGAAATGCAAATCAAAACCACAATGAGATACCACCTGACACCTGTGAGAATGGCTATTATCAACAAGACAAGGAATAACAAGTGCTGGAGAGGATGTGGAGAAAAAGGAACCCTGGTACACTGCTGGTGGGAGTGCAAACTGGTACAATCACTGTGGAAGGCAGTGTGGAGGTTCCTCAGAAAATTGGGAAGGAGCTACCATGTGACCCAGCAATCCCCCTTCTGGGGATCTACCCAAAGAACTTGAAAACCTTTGTCCGCAAAGACTTATGTACCCCAATGTTCATCGCAGCGCTGTTCACAGTGGCCAAAACATGGAAACAACCAAAGATCCCTGCGACAGATGACTGGATAAAGAAGCAGTGGTACATATACACAATGGCATATTACTCAGCTGTAAGAAAAGATGAAATATTGCCATTTGCGACAAAATGGATGGACCTGGAGATCATCATGCTAAGTGAAATAAGCCAGACAGAAAAAACAAAGAACTGCATGATTTCACTCATATGCGGAATATAAAACTGAAAGCAAAGAAAAAAAGAAATGAACAAACAAATAACCCATGGACACAATCAATAG
>PVJL010012339.1:0-37762 GCA_004026885.1 Lyroderma lyra | reverse complement strand
TTTTTTTTTTTTTTTTTTAATTCATTTTTATTGTTAGACTTATTGGGGTGACATCTGTTAGCAAGGATTACATAGGTTTCAGGCATACAATTCTACAGTGCATTGTCAACTTGATGTATAATAAGTTCACCACCTAATGTGACTTCTCTTTCCATCACCTTATATTTAGCTTCCCTGCTTTTTCTGTATCAATTGATATGATTGTATGATTTTTATTTATTTTTTTTATTTTTTTATTTTTTTTTCTTCATGTGGGTAGTTCCCTGGCTGGGAATCGAACCTAGGCCACAGCGTTGACAGCGCCGAAACCTTAGCCACTACATCACCAGGGAACTCCCGATTTTTATCTTTCATTTTGTTTATATGTGTATCACTTTAATTGATTTGTGGATGTTGAACCAGCCTTGCCTCCCAGGAATAAATCCCACTTGATCATCGTGTATGATCTTTTAATGTATCGCTGATTTAAATTTGGTAATATTTTGTTGAGGTGTTAGCATCTATGTTCATTAAGGACACTGGCCTGAAAAATGTCAATTAAGGGAGTTCCCTGATGGTGTAGTGGCTTGGGGCTTCGGCGCTGGCGCTGTCAGCGCTGCGGCCTGGGTTCGATTCCCAGTCAGGGAGCTGCCCACATACCAAAAAGCAAAAAAAAAAAAAAAAAAAAAAGTCAATTAAGTTAATCTGATCTAATGTGTCATTTAAAACCGCTTTCTTGTCAATTTTATAAGTCTTGATGTCAATGGGGTGTTAAATTCCCCTACTTATTACTGTAGTACTGTCAATCTCCTTTTATGTCCATCAGTATTTGCTTTATATACTTAGGTGCTCATACACTGGATGTGTAAATGTTTACAAGAGTTATAACCTCTTGTTGTTGGATTCCTTTATCATTATGAAGTGCCCTTCTTTGTCCTTGTTACAGTCTTTGTTTTAAAATCTACTTTGTCCGATATAAATAAGCATTGCTGCCCTAGCATTTTACTTTTTTGTTTACATTTGCATGAAATAACTTTTTTCATCCCTTTACTTGCAGTCTGTGTGTCTCTTTTGAGCTGAAGTGGGTCTCTTGTAGGCAGCATATGTATAGGTCTTTTTTTTTTTTTTTAATCCATTCAGCCACCTTGTCTTTTGATTGTAACAATTAATCCATTTACATTTAAAGTAATTATTGATATATATATATATATATATATATATATATATATATATAATCATTTTATTTTTTTCTGATTGTTTTCATAGTTCTTTTCTGTTCCTATCTTATTCTCTTGGTCTCTTCTCTGTATGTTGATAACTTTGTATAGTGTTATTGGATTCCTTTCTTTCTTATATATTGCTTATAGTTTTTTAGTTTGTGGTTACCATGTACTTCATATATACCAAACTATATTTATAACAGTCTTTTAAATTGATGGTCACTTAAGTTTGAACACATTCTGAAATCATTACAATTTTTACTTATCCTCTCCACTTTTTGTCCTTATTTTTTACTTCTTTCATGTATCCCTTAATTGTTGTAATTACACATGATCTTCCTACTTTTGTCTTTTGACTGTTGCACAAGCTTTATAGTTGGTTGATCCATTGGTTTTACTAAATGTTTGCTTTTGTCAGTGAGAATTGTTTTTCTTTCCTGTATTTTCTTATTCGTAACTTTGATCTTTTCGTTTCTATTTAAAGTAGTCCCTTTAATGTTTCTTGTAATACTGGTTTAGTGGTGATGAACTCCTTTAACTTTTTCTTGTCTGGGCAACTCTCTATCTCTCTCTTGATTCTAAATGATAGCCTTGCTTGGCAGAGCAGTCTTGATTGTAGGTCTTTGCTTTTCATCACTTTGGAATATTTCATGCCATTTCCTTCTGGCCTGCAAAGTTTCTGTGGAAAAATCAGCTACTAGTGTTAATGGGCACTTCCTTGTATGTAACTAACTGCTTTTCTCTCACTCCTTTTGAGATTCTGTCATTGTCTTGAACCTTTGGCATTTTAATTATGATGTGTCTTGGTGTGCTCCTCTTTGGATTCATCTTGTTTGGGACTGTTTGTACTTCCTGGACTTGTACATCTATTTTCTTTTCCAGGTTAGGGAAGTTTTCAGTTGTTAGTTCTTTGAGTATCTTTAAGATAGTTGTTTTTATTTTTTTTATTTTTTTATTTTTTTGGTATGTGGGTAGTTCCCTGGGTGGGAATCGAACCCAGGCCGCAGCATTGACAGCGCCAGCGCTGAAGCCTTAAGTCACTACACTACCAGGGAACTCCCAAGATGGTTTTTTAAAGTCTGTCTAGAAGATCTGCCATCAAGTCTTTTTTTCAGGGACAATTTCTACTTGTTTATTTTTTTTCCTTTGAATGGGCCATACTTTCCTGGGGTTTTTTGCATGCCTTGGTACTTTTTTGTTGGAAACTGGACATTTGAATCTAATCGTGGTCATTCTGGAATTTAGAATGTCACCCTTTCCTAGGGTTTGCTTGGGGAGAGGAGGTAGTGTTTGTTTTTATTGTTGTAGACCAGGGGTGTCCAACCTTTTGGCTTCCCTGGGCCACACATAAAATACACTAACGATAGATGATGAGCTAAAAACAAAAGGTCCATGTATAAATTTTGTAATGTTTTAAGAATGTGTATGAATTTGTGTTGAGCTGCATTCAAAGCTGTTCTGAGCTGCATGTGATCTGTGTGCTGTGGGTTGGACAAGCTTATTGTATAGACTTTGTGCCAAGAATCAGCGTGAAGTTTAAACTTAAGGTCATCTCAGGTCTTTTCTGAGCCTCTGCCTATCCCTGGGTATGCATGACTTTCTCATTTCCCCTGTATATGTTGTTGCTTTTCAATGTCAGAATCTTCAGTGTCTGGCTCTCTAAAAGGTAAAAATGGAAAAATGAAGGGGGTGGGGGGAAGCGCTGGCTTTTTCAATCCCCTGGAAGTCACTTTAGCCAGAAGGAGAGGGCAACAACATCTGCTTTCTTTGCACCTCTGAAATCAGGAGTACTCAGTGATCAGAGCACAGATCCCTGATATTTGGAGGACGGGGTCCTTATTGCCTCCTTGGCTCCCACAAACTGCAAGCTGCCCCAGGAACACATGTAAGGCTGCCTGCCACAGGGCTCCGGGCTGCTACTGTGCTAAGAGCTGAAATTTTACTGTTCATGTTTTCCCATGCAAATTGCATGCTTTCAGTACACTCCAAAGTTCCAAGAGTTACATCAGATAGATCCTGCCAGTGCACTTGTTGGCTTGGTGGGGAGACAGATTCCTGGAGCCTCCTATTCTGCAGTCTTCCCAGCATACTCTCTATAAACTGAATTTTTACAACAGATTTTATTTGAACAATTTGAAAGTCAGTGAGATAATCTACCCATAGCACCAGCACCATTTTGTGCGCACATGCATACAACACACCTTAGGAGGAGCATTGTCACTAATCTGCAAAGTCTCTTCTGAGGCAGATCCTTAAGGCAGAGGGCAGGCAGCCTGCACAGAGCAGTGGGCTGGAGTGGGCCACCCCAAGATAGCTCCAGCCCTGAGGCTGTTCCCAGGACAGACATAGCTCATAGGAGGAGAGGATGGCTGCTTCGCCTTCCTGGGGCTTGGTTTATTCATCCAAACAGTATGAGAGTTGGACTAGATTAGTGTTTTTTTCAGTGAAACCATAGAACAAGCTTTTTTACAATAGAACATTGAGAATAATTAAGTGGAAAAAAATTTACCAAACCAAAAAAACCTCCCAGACTCAGCAATATAAAGTAAAAATAAAATAAAAAGTAACTAAGTATTACAACACTGGCCAAGTTTTTAGTGAAAAATTACAGAAAATGTATCAAAACACAAAGACATACAAAGCAGAGACTGTAACTCAGATTTGCAGTGGAAAAAGGGAAGGAGGGTATTTGGGAAGCTCTAGGCAGACCCTCTTTCTCTGATCGGGGCCAGTGTCCTCATCTGTGCAGCTGGGGCTGGGGAGTTATCTCTGAGAAGCCTTTCCAGTTTCGTAGCGCTGGGATAAATCGTTGGCTCTGTGATCACAGGGACCGAAACTGAGAGATGGGTGGTGGCAGTTGGAGGGCAGTGTGTGTTGTCAGAGCTTTCTTTAATGCTCCTGGTTCTCTTCCGCACCTATCTCCTGTAGTTCATCAGTGTGACAGGTCAGGGTGGAACAAGAGGGGCTGCATTCTTGGTTGGATTAAAAGGTGAAGGTGAATCCGAATCTGTATGACCTAGAAGGCAGGTTGCTTCCATTGGTTCCCAAAGACGGTTTTAGAAAGTACCAAGACGAATCTTTTTTATTTTAATCCTGTTGTATGATTAGTGAGAATTTAAAAATTTGTAGCTGGTATGCCTGTTACTTCAGAGATGTTACTGCCTAGATTGTGGCTCCAGTTTTAAAAATGGCCATTGGGGTGTCCAATCTTTTGACTTCCCTGGGCCACATTGCAAGAATTGTCTTGGGCCTCACATGAAATACACTGACTATAGCTGATGAGCTAAGAAAAAGGTTGCAAAACTCATCATGTTTTAAGAATTTGTGTTGGGCAGCATCAAAGCTATCCTGGGTCAGGTTAGACTTGCCAAGAAAACCATTGATATAAGTGGTATTTGATTATGGCAGAGGCTTGTTATGATGGGGATGGGGTGATGAGAATGACTAGATTTGGGAAGCCCTGGACTGTAGGACAGACCGCTTTAGGTAGCACCTCAGCAATATGGCTGTGACACACCTTTTTCTTGCACTGGGCTTTCTAGAGGCCTTACCATTCCTGTTCAGAGAGGAGACTGAGGCCCAGATGGGAGCTGGTCTTCCAAGAGACTGCTGGGAAGTGGGACAAGTGCCAGACTTCTCCTGCTCTGGTGTCCCACAGGCATGCGCATCCTGCCTGAGAACATCCCAGACTGCAGGTTCCAGGGTGGCAGCAGCTATTCTGAGGTGCTTGGCTGCTGGGGTCTGGTAAGGCCCTGGTCCTCCCCTGCAGGTGGGGGTGCCAGAATCCATAATCCTCTGTCCCATCCCCTCAGTGTGTATATTGTCTGCTCTTCAGTTTGTTTGAGCAGAGGGGTCATTTGCTTGGTTTTTTCTTCCCCAAATAGCTATAGTTTTATTGCTTATTATAAAAATTGAAAATGTTTAACATAATACATAATATAAAAAATTAAATGTATGTCTCTGTGTGTATGTCTAGAATAAGATAAATTACTTAAATCCTATTGCCCAAGGGATAACCAGTTAACATTTTGGTATATGACCTTCTAAATTTTTAAAATCTTTGTCTACATGCCTAGTTGGATGTACTGACATCTATCTATATGATATTACGCATATGAACTCACACCATTCATCTGTTATATACCGTTCATCTGTTATATACTTTTTTTCTGCCCAACAAGAAATATGCCACAGACATATTAACATATCAATAAACAGATCCCGTCTTCAGTTTTTATTACTGCATAGCATTCCCTCACGTGGGCAGCTTTAACATAATTATGTAAACAGTCTTCTCTCATGGAAATTTTCGTGGTGTCCAACCCTGTTAATGCTGTGAGAAGGACCTTGCATATTCATCCAAGCAGTTGTTCTTCTGCATATCTCTATTTTGAGATGTAGAACTATGGGTCAGAATTTAGGTATGTTAAAATTTTTAATGCATGTTGTAAACTGCCTTCTGGAAAGGTGGGTCTGGTTCCGTCCATCAGCCCTGGCAGGGGATGATTTGTTGAAGACCACAGGTACAGCAGCGAGCTTCCTTTGGGTCCCTTGGAGTGTGCCGTATCCTAGCTCCGATGCGTATTTCCTGCACCTCTGTGGGCAGATAGACCTGTCTGTCCACTACCGCAAGTGATGACAGGTCTGCTTCTCCCCAGAATGCTGTCCGTGTCCCACGGGACTTTGAGGGCTGCAGCGTCCTTCGCAAGTACCTAGGCCAACTCCACTACCTGCAGAGTCGGGTGCCCATGGGCTCAGGCCAGGAGGCCGCTGTTCCTGTCACCTGGTGAGAGCTGGCAGGCAGGGCTGGGGGGAGCCTGGAGGGTGCCTGGGTGCTGGGGATGTCCCTCCCTTCTCCTCCCCTCCCCTTTCTTCTCCTTGCTGCACAGGGTGGGGAGCAGCTCGTGTGGTCTCCCCAGGCCTTCTTCCCTCTATCCCTGTACTGGGGTGGCTGGTCCCCTCACCTGGCCTCAGGGCCCTGGCCAGCTCCTTCCCTCAAGATGACAGTGGTGGCATGTCTGCAGGACTGAGATCTTCTCAGGCAAGTCTGTGGCCCATGAGGACATCAAGTATGAGCAGGCCTGCATTCTCTACAACCTTGGTGAGCTGCCTAAACACTTCCCCATGGCCCTACACCAGCCTGGCCAGCCCAGGATCTCAGCTCAGCAACAGGCCACAAAGGCATTAGGCTGATGGAGGAAAGACACCTGGATGTTGATCCCTCTCCACTGCTTTCCCCGTAGCCCTCCCAGTGCCTCTTTTCTGGGCCATGGGGAGCCACCTTGCTGGGGAGAGGCTGTCCTGGGCTGGCTGCCACATGGTGTTGTACTGTGTGTTCCGCTGTGTATTCCGGCTGGGAGAGATGGCCGAGATGGCCTCTCTGCTTTCACTGGACAGCCTGTGACCCCCTTGTGACTTTGGGCTGCTTCAGACAGAAGGAGAACCTGGTTGACCTCAGCTGGCAACCTCGATGACTCAGCCTGGCTCAAGGGAGAAGCTTGGGGGGCCCTAGAGCCCCACATAGGCATCCCTGAAGCTTTGAGACAGGACCTCTAGCCCCTCCTTCCGCCCACACCCCTGCCTGGTGCAGAGTGGGAGACTACTGAGCATGGCTGGACTTCTGAGTTTACCCGTTCTGTTCCAGTTCTCGGACCCGTTTTCCTGATCACGGGTGACAACAATGCCCCCCCCCCCCCCAGTGAATACAGGTGTGGGCAGCCTGGGGAGCAGCCCCAGACTAGCTCTGACACCGTGTCTTCTGCCTCCCCAGGGGCGTTGCACTCCATGCTGGGGGCCATGGACAAGCGTGTGTCTGAGGAGGTGAGGAGTGGGCAGTGGTGGGACATTGGACACTACCAGGGTGGGCTGCGGGGTGTGCTCACACTCCGGGGTGGGACCGAATCTGCTCTGTGGGGTGAACACAGGCAGCTGTCTGGCTCTGCCTCAGGCCGTCCTCCGTCTCTCCCTCCCAGGGCATGAAGGTCTCCTGCACTCATTTCCAGTGCGCGGCTGGCGCCTTCGCCTACCTGCGCGAGCACTTCCCGCATGCCTACAGCGTTGACATGAGCCGCCAGATCCTCACTCTCAATGTCAATCTCATGTTGGTGAGGAGGTGCCCTTGTTGGAGCTGAGTTGAATCCAGGAGAGGGGACAGTTGAGGCTGGACTTGTGCAGATGGCATTGGTGGGACAGCAGGGACCTTGGCTTTGATCTTAGAGCTCCATGCGGATTAGGGCTGTGCTTCTTGGAGTGGGAGACGCTGGAGAGGGCTGTGAAGAGGGGATCCCTGTCTGCCTCTGGGTGAACGAGGCCGTGCACCTACCTGTACTTGTTGCCCCAGGGCCAGGCTCAGGAGTGTCTTCTGGAGAAGTCCATGTTGGACAACAGGAAGAGCTTTCTGGTGGCCCGCATCAGTGCACAGGTAGGCACGGGGTGGACGGGAGTGGATGGTGGCCCTCCAAGGACAGAGGGCAAGCCTTTGGTTTACTGCCAACGCCCTCCTCCTGGCTCCCAGGTGGTAGATTACTACAAGGAGGCCTGTCGGGCCTTGGAGAACCCCGACACCGCCTCGCTACTGGGCCGGATCCAAAAGGACTGGAAGAAGCTGGTACAGATGAAGACCTGCTACTTCGCAGCTGTGGCTCATGTGAGGGCGCTGTGGCCAGTGGCACTGGGCTGGGCTGAGGTGCCATAGTCAGGGAACAAGTAGTGACATCTCTTCTTCCTTTCAGCTCCACATGGGGAAGCAGGCTGAGGAGCAGCAGAAATTTGGGGAGCAGGTGAGTTGTGAGGGGAGGACTCAGTACTGGGTCCAGCCTTGTCAGTGAGATGCCGGTGGGGTCCCTTCCCTGACAGAATGGGAAGGTAGTCTTCTCTCTGCCTCTCACCCCCACATCCCTGGATACCCCCCTGCTGCTGGCCTGGAGTGTCCCGTCTGTGCAGCCCTCATCCCTGGGGGCTGAGCATGCGTAGCAGCCTCCCTACAGAGGGCCTGGCTGGTACCTGCCTGCCTCCCCAACTTCTTGCCTACGGATGGGTCACCTGATAGCCCACCTTTCAGTAGGGTGGCAGGAGAGTCCACCCAGGAAAGGACTGACTGGGCTCTGCCCGCCATCCTCCACAGGTTGCATACTTCCAGAGTGCCCTGGACAAGCTCAATGAAGCCATCAAGTTGGCCAAGGTAAAGCTGAGGAAGGGCTTGGCAGAGCCCTGAGGGTACGGGGAGCAGCCTGGTGGGGCTGAGGCGTGCCCTACACTGGCCCTGATCGTACTGAGCCCCCTTCCCCACCACACTCCTACCTCACAGGGCCAGCCTGATACGGTGCAGGACGCACTGCGCTTCACTATGGACGTCATTGGGGGAAAGTGAGTCTGGGGGGTCCTGGTCCCTTCTCGTCGGGAAGGGTCTCAGCCCTCTGCCTGCTTCCTTGGGAGGAAGCCACCAATGCCAGGGGGCAGTGGCTCACATGGGAGGCCAGGTCCTGGATCCCTGATGGCCCAAGATATCCCACTCCTCCTTCTCTGGGCCCCCCAGGTATAATTCTGCCAAGAAAGACAATGACTTCATCTACCATGAGGCCGTCCCAGCACTAGACACTCTTCAGCCTGTCAAAGGTCTGAAGCCGAGGGGAGTGGCGATTGGGGTGGTGGGTGCAGAGCGGGGACAGAACTAGAGGCAGACTTGAGGTCTGCGTGGGCCTGGTCACCACACATTTTCTTCCCCTCCCAGGTGCCCCCTTGGTGAAGCCCTTGCCAGTGAACCCCACAGACCCAGCTGTCACCGGCCCTGACATCTTCGCCAAACTGGTACCTATGGCTGCCCACGAAGCCTCGTCGCTGTACAGGTAGGTGGGAGGGGCTGCCCTGTCCTTCGTATGGGTAGGGTCGTGATGTCTCAAGAGACGGGCTTCCAGCAACTGCTGTGCCACTTGTCCTGCAGTGAGGAGAAGGCCAAGCTGCTTCGAGAGATGATGGCCAAGATTGAGGACAAGAATGAGGTCTTGGAGTGAGTGTGGGGCTGGGGATGGGGTGAATGGGGCTTGCACACTTCTGTGGGGTCCCTGGTGCTGCCTCAAGAGGGAGAGTAGTGAATGTTGGCTTGTACCAGGTTTTCTAGCTCTGCCCTCTCCACCCAAGTTCTGCTGTGCTGGATTTGTAAGGTAAGTCACATGTCTTAGAAGGTTGATGTCTTCTGTCCTAGCGTTTTCAGCAGTGCTATGGGCTGTTCTGGGAGCCAGGCCTAGTGTAGAGGTCAGGATGCTGATTTGCTCTCTGTGAGGGCCTCAGCTTCAGTGGTGGGGGCCTCGCCTTAGTGGCCTCCTGTGACATGTGAGGAATTGGGTCAGCACACACCATCCACCTAGTCCTGTTGCCCCTACAGCCGGTTCATGGATTCAATGCAGCTGGATCCTGACACAGTGGACAACCTTGACGCGTACAGCCACATCCCGCCCCAGCTCATGGAGAAGTGTGCGGCTCTCAGCGTCCGGCCTGACACAGTCAGAAATCTCGTCCAGTCCATGCAAGGTGAGTGAGTGGGGAAGCAGGCAGGTGCAGGGTGGGAATGGGGGCGCCATCTGCTTCAGCCTTCCCCACAATCCCTGTTCACCAGGGATGGAGGCTGTGTCTCCCCACCTCGCCCCATGAGTTGCCGTGCCCTGTGTGCTCAGTGAGTGTTGGCTGCACACAGCCCTTGACTGAGGGGGCAGTTGTGTCTCTAGTAGACAGGCCAGAGTGGATGCCTGGCCTACCTGCCTCAGGAGCTGCTCCCGTCCCCCGTACATACCCTCAGTGCTGTCCGGGGTGTTCACGGATGTGGAGGCCTCCTTGAAGGACATCAGGGACCTGCTGGAGGAGGATGAGCTACTAGAACAGAAGTTTCAGGAGGCAGTGGGCCAGGTGGGGACCAGTACGGCAGTCTCCAAGGCTGAGCTGGCAGAGGTGAGGCGAGAATGGGCCAAGTACCTGGAGGTCCACGAGAAGGCCTCCTTCACCAACAGCGAGCTGCACCGTGCCATGAACCTGCACGTCGGCAACCTGCGCCTGCTCAGTGGGCCACTGGACCAGGTGCGGGCTGCCCTGCCCACGCCAGCCCTCACCCCAGGTGAGCAAGCCTGCCTGCCCGCCCATGTCCACACTCAGAGCTGGGGGTTTGTGTGGCCTCATGACCGCTGCCGCCCCCCCCCCCCCCCCCCCCAGAGGACAAGGCTGTGCTGCAGAACCTGAAGCGCATCTTGGCCAAGGTGCAGGAGATGCGGGACCAGCGTGTGTCCCTGGAGCAGCAGCTGCGTGAGCTCATCCAGAAGGATGACATCACTGCCTCGCTGGTGACGACAGACCACTCAGAGATGAAGGTGGGCTGGGGCGAGGTAGGGCAGGGCTGGCCGGACTGCAGCCTTAGGTGGTGAGGCCCTGAGCGTCTCCTCCACTTCCAACACCCTCAGAAGCTGTTTGAGGAGCAGCTGAAGAAGTATGACCAGCTAAGGGTGTACCTGGAGCAGAACTTGGCCGCCCAGGACAACATCCTCCGGGCCCTGACAGAGGCCAATGTGCAGTATGCAGCCGTGCGGCGGGTGCTCAGTGACCTGGACCACAAGTCAGTGCTGGCCCTCTCCCCATCCCTGGAGCCCTCAGGCTCGGCTCCGACCGCTCACCTGCTGGCCCTTCTGCCCACCAGGTGGAATTCCACGCTGCAGACCCTGGTGGCCTCATTTGAAGCCTATGAAGACCTGATGAAGAAGTCCCAAGAGGGCAAGGACTTCTATGCAGACCTGGAGAGCAAGGTGGCCACTCTCCTGGAGCGGGCACGGTCCGCCTGCCAGGCCCGCGAGGCTGCCCGTCAGCAGCTCCTGGACAGGTGAGTGTGGAGCCAGGCTCCCTGTGTGGCTGGACCCATACCCAGGCTGGGCTGATGGGGCCTGGCTCCACTTTTCCCTAACCTGGTCCCCCAGGGAGCTGAAGAAGAAACCACCCCCACGGCCCACAGCCCCCAAGCCACTGCTGCCCCGCCGGGAACAGGGGGAAGCGGCGGAGATCGGGGATCCACCCGAGGAGCTGCGCAGCCTGCCACCTGATGCCTTCCTGGGCACAGCCACCGCGCTCCACTTTCCTGGGGGCCCCTTCCCCAGCTCTGCAGGCCCAGGACCCCACTATCTGCCAGGCCCCTTACCCGCTGGTACCTACTCAGGCCCTACCCAGATGTTGCAGCCCAGAGTCCCCCAACCCCTAGGGCCCCCTGCAGTGGCGGTGGCACCTGGACCTGCTGTCTACCCAGCTCCTGCCTACACACCAGAGCTGGGCCTCGTGCCCCGGTCTTCCCCGCAGCATGGCGTGGTGAGCAGTCCCTATGGGGGTGTAGGGCCACCCCCACCAGTTGCAGGTCTGCCCTCAGCTCCACCTCCCCAGTTCTCGGGCCCTGAGTTGGCTGTGGGGGTTCGGCCAGCCACCACCACAGTAGACAGTGTCCAGGCACCCATCTCTAGCCATGCGGCACCACGACCAAACCCCACCCCTGCTCCTCCCCAGCCCTGCTTCCCAGTGCCCCCACCACAGCCACTGCCCACGCCCTACACCTACCCTTTAGGGCCCAAGCAACCCCTCACAGCACCTCCAGCCCAGCACCACTTTTCTCCTGGGATCCCCACAGGCTTCCCAGCCCCGAGGATGGGGCCCCAGCCCCACCTTCACCCCACACAAGCGGCCTTTGGGCCCCAGCCCCCCCAGCAGCCCCTTCCACTCCAGCATCCGCACCTCTTCCCTCCCCAGGCGCCAGGACTCATACCTCCCCAACCCCCCTACCCTTTTGCCCCCCAGCCTGGTGTCCTAGGGCAGCCTCAACCACCCCTACACACCCAGCTCTACTCAGGCCCCTCGCAGGATTCCTTACCCCCCCACTCAGGGGCTCTGCCTTTTCCTAGCCCCGGGCCCCCTCAGCCTCCCCACCCCACCCTGGCATATGGTCCTGCCCCTTCCCCCAGGTCCCTGGGCCCCCAGGTAGCTCCTCTCTCCATTCGAGGCCCCCTACCTGCTGGCCAGGCCACCCCTAGTCCCCACCTGGTGCCTTCACCTGCCCCGTCACCGGGGCCTGGCCCAGTTCCCCCTCGGCCCCCTGCAGCACAGCCACCACCGTGCTTGCGCCGGGGCGGTGCTGCTGCAGACCTGCTATCCTCCAGCCCTGAGAGCCAGCATGGCAGCACGCAGCCTCCTGGGGGCGGGCAGCCCCTGCTGCAGCCAACTAAGGTGGATGCGGCTGAGGGCCGGCGGCCGCAGGCCCTGCGACTGATTGAGCGGGACCCCTACGAGCACCCTGAGAGGCTGCAGCAGTTGCAGCAGGAGCTGGAGGCCTTTCGGGGCCAGCTGGGCGATGCCGGGGTACTGGACGCTGTTTGGCGGGAGCTACAAGATGCCCAGGAACACGATGCCCGCGGTCGGTCCATCGCCATCGCCCGCTGCTACTCCCTGAAGAACCGGCACCAGGACGTCATGCCTTACGACAGCAACCGCGTGGTGCTGCAGTCAGGCAAGGACGACTACATCAACGCCAGCCGTGTGGAGGGGCTCTCTCCGTACTGCCCGCCCTTCGTGGCCACCCAGGCCCCTCTGCCCGGCACAGCCGCCGACTTCTGGCTCATGGTGCATGAGCAGAAGGTGTCAGTCATTGTCATGCTGGTGTCTGAGGCTGAGATGGAGAAGGTGAGAGGGAGAGGCAGGTGGGTGCCCACAGGGATACTGGAGAAGCAGCCCTAATGGCCTTGTTTGCTTCTCAGCAAAAGGTAGCCCGCTACTTCCCGACTGAGAGAGGCCAGCCCATGGTGCACGGGGCCCTGAGCGTGGCCCTGAGCAGTGTCCGCACCACCGAGACCCATGTGGAGCGGGTGCTGAGCCTGCAGTTCCGGGATCAGAGCCTCAAGCGCTCACTGGTGCACCTGCACTTCCCCACGTGGCCGGAGCTGTGCGTCTGCCGCCCTGGGTGGTTGGGGGGACGGGGTAGGGGGTGCTCAGGTCAGATGTGACTCAGGCTGTGCCCTACAGAGGCCTGCCTGACAGCCCCGGCGACCTGCTGCGCTTCATCCAGGAGGTGCATGCACACTACCTGCACCAGCGCCCCCTGCACACGCCTGTTGTCGTGCACTGCAGGTAGGGGGGGGTGTAGGGGGGTGCTGCCTGAGGCTTCCTTTGGGGGTCCTTGGTCTTACGCCCCTTCCTGTCACAGCTCCGGGGTGGGCCGCACAGGGGCCTTTGCGCTGTTGTATGCGGCTGTGCAGGAGGTGGCAGCTGGGAGTGGACTCCCAGAGCTGCCACGGCTGGTGAGGCACATGCGGCAACAGAGGAAGCACATGCTGCAGGAGAAGGTGAGGCGTGGGGAGGGCACAGCCCTGGGGGACGGGCACTGCCCTGGGGGACACCCACCCAGCTGAAAGGCACTGCACCTCTGCAGTTGCACCTCCGGTTCTGCTACGAGGCCGTGGTGACACACGTGGAGCAGGTCCTGCAGCGCCACGGAGTGCCTCTGCCATGCAAACCCTTGGCTGGCACGAGCCTTAGCCAGAAGGTGAGGGAAACTCTGGGGGCTGCTGGGACAGCACAGCCTTGTGGCCCTGGTGTTCACCCACTTCTGTCTGTTCAGAATCACCTTCCCCAGGACTCCCAGGACCTTGTCCTCGGTGGGGATGTGCCCATCAGCTCCATCCAGGCCACTATTGCCAAGCTCAGCATCCGGCCTCCTGGGGGCTTGGATTCACCTGCTGCTTGCCTGCCAGGCCCTGTAGAGCCCCCAGGCCTGCCACCAGCCAGCCTCCCAGAGTCCACCCACCTCCCATCTTCCTCCCCACCCCCTCTCCCTCCACCCCAGCCTGAGGCCACCCAGCCTGAGGAGCAGCAACCAGTCCCTGAGGCCCCCAGCCCAGGGCCCCCCTCCTCCTCCCTGGAGCTGCTGGCCTCCCTGACTCCCGAGGCCTTCTCACTGGACAGCTCCTTGAGGGGAAAACAGCGGATGAGCAAGCAGAACTTCTTGCAGGCCCACAATGGGCAGGGGCTGCGGGCTGCCCGGCCCACTGATGACCCCCTCAGCCTCCTGGATCCACTGTGGACACTCAACAAGACCTGACCAGGCTTGGCCTGCCTGGTCCTGACACTACATCATCTCCTGTCTGCCCAGGCCCTGTAGGGCCTCTCAAGGTGGGCCTGGCCGCCACCTCCCATTCCTGCTGCCTTTAGCCCTGCCTGATCTAGCCCGCACCCCTGTGGGGTGGAGAGACATGGCAGGCCAGGTCCTGCTCCTTTGTGGGATCGGACATTTTTCAGCTCTTTGCTGTGAAATAATAAACCACCTGTTCTGTGGCCGGTGTCTGCCCATTGCTGCCTTCAGTGACCGGTAGGGTGACTTTGGGGCCACCCCTGGCTTCCACATCTCTGTAATGGTTAGACCCTTCTCGGCTTAGGTACAGGGAAGGGTGTGTAAGTGACACAGGATCTCCTCTGGGGGAAAACACAAGTGGCTCTCAGGTTCCTGGCAGGTGTGATTTTTTTAAAAAAGTTTAATATTACAGTCTGGGGGCAGCTTCCAAAAGGCCGCTGACCCCAGTGCACTGGCTCACAGAGCACGTCAGTCCAGCTTCTCCAGCACAGAGGGCACGTACACCAGGCTCAGCTCACTGCCGAAGATGCAGACAATGGCAGCGTTGTCCAGCACCAGGATCTGGCGGGCAGGCTGGGCCTCACTGTTCTTACCCAGGTAGACTGTCTGTAACAGGTCCCCATAGTTCAGGTCCCAAAAGGAGACACAGCCCTGGCCACCAGTCACCAGCAAGTTGTCAGAGATGACACCCAGGCTTGCACCACAGCCGAGGTCCTGGAGGCAAGGACACAACAGACTGAGTGTCTTGAAACCTTCCCTGAAACACTCAGTCCCGTGGCCCCCAACCTACCTGCTGAATGGAATAGAGCTTAATGCCTGTGCTGCGGTCCCAGATGCTGATCAGGTCATCCAGGCCACTGCTGATGACGCAGGAGGTGGTACAGGTGAGGGAGGTGACATCCCCACGGTGAGCGAACATGTGGCCAACCCGGCTTCCAGTCAGCACGTCCCACAGGCAGATGGCCCCATCTTGTCCTCCACTAGCCAGCACCATGGTCTAGGGAACAGGCCCAGGGGAACCCGGTCACTGGTGGAAACCTGTGTCTACAAGGGTGCCCCTGGGTGATGGAGGTCCTCACTCTGCTTCTTAGAGGGACCAGGGATCCCTTACCTGGTCAATGTACACGGTCGTGATGGCCCCTGAGTGGCCCTGCAGGGTAAAGAGGCAGCACGAGTCCTCCAGACGAAACACCTGGGGCAGAAACAGGAACCAGGTTCTGGCCTGACATTTCTCCAAATTATATTTGTCCAGGAAATCCCTTCCATGGTTCATCTAGGACACCACCCTTGCCCAGACTGCCCCCAAATGCTCCCCGTCCCCTGTGCGAGGTCGCCCAAGAGACGGGGCCAGCGCTCACTCTCAGTGTGTGGTCCTGGCTCCCAGTCACCAGGCGCCCGGCGGCAGCCTTCAGGGCTGTGATGGGTTTTTGATGTGCACAGGGCACAGTGTGGGTCAGGCGACAGGCCACCGTGTCACTGCTGCTGTACATGGATGTGGGAGAACTGCCTTGCCCTGGGGACAACAGGCCAAGTAAGTGATCTCTGAGTAGACACCTTGCAGACAGCCCCTGCACTCCACCCCCAGATCACAGGCATCTGCCCAGACGCTCTAACCTCGGAACTGCAGGGGGCTGAGGGCAGTGTGGGTCTCCAAAGAGAAGAAATCCAGGGAACCGTTGAGCCGGGCAGCCACGATCCTGGAGAGGAGAGCATGCCAGGCCTGATTCTATACCCTTCACACCTGCTAACTACCCCTCCCACTGCGGTGGACTACCTGGAAAGCTGTGACACACCAGTGAAAGGGAGCTAGGGCTCAACCTCAGGGTGTCTGGGGCTCAGGCAGGGAGCCTGGCACTCTGACCTTTTGTCCAGGAAGACGAGGGCCGTGATGCCCGAGGAGACCTCCTCACTGCTGCAGCGCAGCGTGCCCTCGATGGCGTCCCACACCTGTAAGCGCAGACGCTGTGAGCACCCACAAGCTGGAGAAGGCCCTCTGTGGCCACCTCCAGTCCCCTGCCTACCTGCAGCTGGCCGCTACTACGGCCCACCACGATGAGGTTGCCCTGCAGCTCCAGGCTCCAAATGGAGCCGTCTGCACTGGGGGCCCAGGTGACAGCCAGGGTGCCCTTCTCAGGAGAGGCCCCCTCATCTTCCAGAGCCTGGGGCAGCGTGGGCCCAGGGGAGGGGGGGCGCAGGGCCGGCGCGTGGACAGGAGCCCGCCCCTCCTGCTGGTACACTCGCTGCACCAGGCGGCTGAAGTCATAGCCTGGGCTGTCCCGAGTGCGACCACAGCCCGTTCGGTGCCGGGGCTCGGGCTGCGTGGGCTCTGAGGGCCGGGGCCGTGTGGAGAAGTTGGTGTCGATCAGGCAGGTGAGGTCAGGCTGGTCTCCAAAGAGGGAAGGCGACGGAGGGCCCTGGGCACGGTGCCGCAGCGGAGAGCTGTCCCCGGGCTCCTCCAGGCCGCCCTTCCCACCATCCAACAGCGGTTCCCAGCTCTCCTGACCCTCGAACACACTGCCACTGTCCCGGCGTTGCCTACGAGGACCGGGAACGGTGAGGGCGGCAAGGACAGAATTGTGCCGCGGGGTTGGGGGACAGGCAGGGAAGGGCACCTACCCTGGGCGCGGGATGCGCGTGAGGCAGTCCCCAGTCTGTGCGTCCCACACACACACATGGCCCGCCAGGCAGCAGCTCACCAGCAGCATGCCATCACTGGCCAGACACTCGATGTCCTGTGGGGGCACAGCAGGCTATAGGCACGGGTACCTGCAACCAGGCAGTGGGCCTGCGACCAGTAGCCCAGGACCCTCGTCACACACACTGCCTCCTCCCGCACTCACCATAAGGTGCCCACGCAGCACCAGGGGCACGATCTCTGTCTCGGGAGGCGCATAGCCATAGTCGTCACAGGGCAGGTCCCCACGGCGCCGCCGGCCGGGCCCACTGCCAGGCTGCCCGTAGTTACGTGGGCAGAGCACGCGGTAGAGACAGAGCAGCAGCAACACAAGGATGATGCCAGTGGCCAGGCCAAGCGCCGCCACCCTGTGCCAAGTGGGATGTGGTCAGGTGCACCCAAGCCCTCCCGCTGGCCGCCCCTCCCTTATAGGCCTTACTTGTACAGGGTGACGTCTCTGTGGGCCTGTGCCACACCTGGCCCCTTGGGGCTGGCCTCCCAGAGCCCACTGGGCCTGGGCTGTGGTGGGGGCCAGGCACTGCGGCCATCCTGAGGGTGCCGCCCCTCCAGGGCCTCCTTTGGGTTCAGACGGAGTGTGACCGGAATGACAGGCAACAGGCTGATGTACCTGCGACCAGGCAGTGGGCAGCCTCAGCCAGGATGCCCTAGGATGGTCCCTACTGCCTACCCCAGACCCCTCCCTACTCTGCACAAAACTCAGCCTGCTGGACTCCAAAACCACCCTCTCTGGGTCATGGGAGCACAGGGGCCTGCCCCCTCCCCAGCCCAGCTGTCCCAGACACCAGCACCCAAGCAGCCACCAGTACCCTGTGGGCTAGGAAGCACAGAATTCAAAGCAGTGGGTTTCCTGCCTCGGGAAGGAGCGCTCTGAGCACAGCGAGTGACACCATGTGTGTGTGTGTGGGTGGGGGTGGGGGCGGTGGGCGCTACTGACACAGCCCAACTCACCGCTTGGCCAGCGTGATGTTGTAGTAGCTGAAGAGTGTTGGCCAGTGCCGGAAGGACAGTTTCCTCCAAAGTTCCTCATCCTCAGGCCCCCACGTTACCTCTGGGACTGGGCTGTCATGGACACCCTCTACCGGACCCCCAGACTCAGGCATCTCCCCTGGCAACGTATGGTTCTCGGGTAACTTAGGGGCATCAGCGGGGAAGATGGAGAAGGAAGGGTCCGGGTGGCTGGCGGGCAGCACGCCACTAGGCACAGGCATGGGCGTCAGGGCGCCCTCACCCAGTGGGCTCTGTTCCGTCACCTGGGCAGCGAGGTAGGTGCGCAGCCCTGCTGGGTCTGTGTATACCAGGATGCCAATCCAGACAACGGTGCCCGCCTGCAGTGGGACAGCGGGTGCTCAGCAGGGCCTCCGGGAGAAAGGCACAGCCCCAACGCCCAGCAGCCTCGGCCCTCATGAAAAGGACGCAGCACAGGGACCTCAGGCCTGGGGATGGGGAGGGGACACAGACCCCAACCTGTCCTCCCACTATTACCTGGAGCCAACTAACACTGGAGGGACCTAGTTCCCTTTCCACGGTTAGGATTTGGGTTTCTTGGCCAAGAAACAGAGAAGCATCCTTAGGTCCGATAAAAGAACCAGCCCACCTCAGCTGAGACCACAACGCTGCTAGCATTCCCACGGTCAGCATGGCCAGGGGGACCGGCTGCCGACCTGCTCCAGAGACACGGGTGGGTCCAGTCCCCAGAGGGCCTCAGCCTCGCTGTCCTTGGGAAAGGCGCTGCTCCTCCCTTCCGCCCAGCCCAGCGTTTTCTGATGTCTGCACGCTACACAATAGCTGCCGAGCCCTGAGTCGCCCTGGAGCACTGAGTCTAGCAGCTTCCTGTGCTGGGTCACTCTGGGGAGATGACCCCTCCTCTACCTGATGGCCTGGGGCTGCTTCTCCCAGAGACAGGCTTGTCACCTCAGAAATCACCAGGGTCTGGCCAGGAGGATGTGGTGGGCAGCTTCACAAAGCCAGGCTTCATGGGGCCGCGAGGGCCTGAGGAGCGCCCCCCACCTCCAAGGCAAAGTACAGAACTCGAGAGGGAGTTGAGCGGCCCTCTGAGGAGGGCAGGGGTTGGAGATACCATGATGAGGCGCTGTGCCAAGCGAGTACGGGCCAGGAAGTAGACGACACGCAGCCTCTTGGGGAGCCGCAGGTTTCGGAAGGAGGACGGCTGCAGTGTGATGGTGTGGGGTGTGGACGGCCGTGCAGCCAGCTGCCGCTCGAAGCGCACTGGACGCCCCACTGGCTTAGCTGGGGGCAGGCAGGCTTCAGGGGGCAGCCTCTTGTTCAGGTCCGCCAGCTGTTGGAGGTGCAACAGTCAGAGCCCGAGGCTGCTGCTCAGGGGCTGCCCACACGGCCATGGCTCCTGCCCCTACCCAAAGTCTGGACCTCTCACCCAGGGATCCCTGAGGGTGGCCAGGGCAGCGCTTGACCCATGCCTACCTCCATGCGACGAATGTCAATGGACAGGACAGTGGTGAAAAACAGCATCTGAAGGAAGAAGTCAGACACCAGGCCCACGACGGCAAAGAGACAGAACTCCTGGAACCAGAGCAGACGGGGACACCATGACATCATGGCCCAGCATCCTAGAGTGGCCATCTCATCTCCTGCCTGCAGGCACCTTGGCAAGTGCAGGGCACAGCAGAAACAAAGACTAGTTCTGAAACAAGTGGCGGGAGTTCCCTGATGGTGTAGTGGCTTAAGGCTCCGGTGCTATCAGCGCTGCGGCCTGGGTTCAATTCCCATGTAGAGAGCTACCCACGTACCAAAACAAAACAAAACAAAACAAAAAAACAAGTGGCCCAAGGGGCGGCAGTGCCAGCGGCTCCCTCCTGCCCCACCAGGGGGCAGCAGAGACCCTCGCACCTTTTTTCAGACAGGCAGAAGGGTGGGTGCTCTCCGCATGGCCCCTACTAGAAAGCTGAGCCCCACCAGCCCTGCTACCGGACAGGCCCTTCCCCCTTGAGCCTCTGGTCCTGCCCACGTGCCCACCCCTAGGCCCCCCCACCCCCACTGCATTACCCAACACCGGGCTCTCAGAAAGGCTCCTGGCCAGGCCTGCACAGGACCCACAGGGGCAGCAAGAGGCCAGGAGGGGCCCAACTCTTTCCCAAAACTGGAAAAGGGGCATCCCTGCTTCCTAAGCACCGATGGTCGATGGTCGATGGAATTTCCTCTGATTTAAGTTGCTTCTATTCAAATCTGGGTTAAGATGAGGCTCTAGCACATGGTAGCCCAGTGGCCATGTCAGCTTTAATGTCCCAAGACTGCACTCTGTCCTGCAGATGCCCTCTGGGCCACCTGGGAGAAGAGCCTGGAGCCCTTGTGCTGTCCTGGGGAGGACGTAGAGATGACATGTCACCCCTTTGTGCAACTGCTCCCAGAATGGTCGGGAACACTCTAGGCAGGTCCCCCTCCACCTCTGCTCGCAGCCCCACAGCTGCGTGAGGGCACTTGCTGAAAGCAGGGCTGCTCTGGGCAACGGTGGTGGACTAATGCAGGGCCCCAGTGTTCTGCCTGAGAAATGGATAACTAGGTCTGCCCGGAAATGCACAGCTACGCCGGCCTCCGTCAAGCCCCCTCCCGCCACAGGGCTGAATGGGAGCACAGGAGAGGACAAGGGTCAAAGGCCGAGCCTGCCTGCCTGGCTGGGAGCTCCATTCCATAACCCAGGCAGGAAGCACTCTGTGCACCAGAACCACCATCTTGGCAGCAAAGAGAACGCATTCAGTGAAGTGGCAGGTTTGGGGTCCTTACCTGGATGGCGGGCACAAGAGTAAAGTAGCCAATGAGGATGATGCCCAGCTCTGTGGCCATGTTCTTCATGATGGACCAGCTCTCGCTGCTGAGGCCTGCAGAACACAACGGGGCCACAGGGCCAGCACATGACTGCTGTCCGCCACATCTGCACACAACCTGTGGTCCTCAGAGGGCAGAGACACGGGGAGGGCACCCAGCCTTCTGAGACAGCCACTCCCCCAAAGCACCCCAACCCTTAGGACTAAACTGGTGCAGCCACCACTGCACAGCTGCTGCAGGGTGTTAGAGGTGAGCAAACCCAAATGCTATCCGCTCCAGCACACCGAGCAGACCTGCCGGCCATGTGGCAGAACAGCTCGAGGGACAGAAAATCTAGCTATGTTCTGCCTCAAGCCCTTCCCTAAGGCATGCCCCTGGGGCCCCCACTGCCACACAGGTGCAGTCAGGGCTCCGAGTGCCCAGTGGGTACGGCCCGCCACCGCAGGCCCCAGCCCCTTGCAGCAGCTCACAGGTCTGCTCCAGTCCCATTCCCACAGGTATGGGCTGGAAGGAGAATGTAGATCTCTGGACCCACACTCTCCCTTCTCATTTTCCTTAGGATCCCAGACCCCCAACTCCTGCCACGGAGGCCACGGGGGCCTTTTCTGGCAGCTGTGGAGACAGCATCTCTGAAATAACCAGCCCCAGACCCACTGCGTGGCAGAAAGAGAAACCAGTAGGTGCTACCACACACCGGAGCCCCACAGCGGTGCCCGGTTTGCTTTCTTAATGACTCGTGAACCAGGACCAACTCCAGTCCGGGGACCACAGTCCCTCAGGGCAAGCACTAACAAGCTGCGAGGACATGTTACGCTGGAGGCCAGAGCTGGGGAGGTTTCTGTGACTCCCTGATTGTTCAACAGGACGAGGTACAGCACAGCCCCCAGCCCCACTGCGTTACCTTGGGCAATGCGCAGCTTCACCTCAAGGTCCACGGGTGTTGAAACCACTGACTTGGTGAGCACCAACACATTCTCCAGCCCAATAACCACCACAAGGTAGGGGAAAATCTCACTGGGGACAGAGAGGGACAGCATAAGGGCAGTGCAGAGGGCTCCCAACACTCGGCTCATTCTGCACAGGTCTGGGCCTAGGGGAGGCTGTGGGGCTGACAGCTGGTAGTGGAGGCTACTGAGTGACTCCCACAAGCCCCAACTCCCCCAACAGGGTGGTGGTCTGCAGAGCACTCAGCTCTGCAGCTCGCCCCAGTGCCCACCGGTCCAGCCCAGTGGATCTTCCCACACCAGACTGCTGGCCAGAGGAAATGCCCATGGCCAGGACCCCTCTGCAGCATTCCAGACCTGATGGAGGGAGATGAGACCAGCCTAAAGCCTGACACCTCTGAACAGAACAGTTCCTAAACTCTACTCGCTCTCTGAGATGCAGGCTCACACTACTAGTAACGGACTGAGAAGTGTGCGCACAAGGAGCACCAGGCGCTCACTGGGCAGCGCGGGGGTGAGGGCTCAGCTATGGGGGAAAGGGGCTAGCACTGTCAGCTACAAAAAAGGAAGCAGGTATTCTGTGAGCAAGGGAGGTAACAGGCCAGCTGGTCAGTATGCACAGGCGGGCAGGGCTTCCAGCCCAGGATTCAGAGAAGTGGCAGAGGGAGCGAACGTCAACAGAAAGGGGACATTACAGAGGGTGCCTGGACCTTGTAAAAAGCTTACTCTAAAACCCAATTTTGTTAGTAAAACAGGAAGAAATGTATCCTCCTTTCTGTCACACCATCTGCGGGGTATGTCATCAAGGGTCCATATGCCTATCCGTCTGTATACAATATACTCACACACACACGAGGTCAGACAATTAAGTTCATGAACTCATCCTAGAAAAAGTGCTACATGCCTCACTGCTGAATGCCACCACGGTCACCTTCTAAGTGCCATCAGAGGTGTCGTTGTATTCAAAATCTAACAATGAAGTTCACAAACTTGCCACCGTGCACTTACGTTGGCAGCAGGGTACAAACAGCTCGGTAAGGTCATAACCTTGGCAAGGGAACAGCATGAGGCATCTGCTGTCTCTGCCAGCACAAGGCAGCCTACTGCATGGACAGGGCACCGCTGTCATGAAGTTCCCAGGTGCCTGGCAGAAGTTATGACACCTTAATGAGTTGTTTGTACTGTGCTGCCAACACAGACGGTGGCAAGTTTGCAAACTTAATTGTTGGATTTTGGGTCCAACGACAGCTCTGATGGCCATTCCAGAAAAAGAGCTCCAAAACTGCTTTGCAGGTAGACTAGGTGCTAGTGTCAGTGTATGGCTTCCCGAGGGGAGGACTTTGAAAGTGACCGTAATGATATTCAGCAATGAGGGATGTAGCACTTTTTTCTAGGATGAGTTTGAGAAATTGTCCGACCTCGTACGTATGAATACAAGCTAGGTAACCAAAAGAGAGAAATATACACCTCTTAAATGTCAAAATAGCAATGTGAAGATATGGGTCACAGTAAGCGTCCAGTGTAGGGCGGGCCCAGAGGTACAAGGCTCTCTGGCCTGAGGGCCCACCCCCAGGGGAGTCTGTTGGGGACCTACCCGCCGTTGAGTGTGGGCGTCAAGCCGAAGAGTGTGCAGAGCCCCACAGACATGAGCAGCGAGCTAAGTACTGTGACCACGGCGGCCAGAGCCAGCCCCCACTTGGACTTGACCATGTCGATCTTGCCTGAAGGGCAGAGGGGGCACATCAGGACACCCTCTCCCCAGACCCTGGCACACAAGGACCTTAACAGAGCTACCCTGACAATCGAGGGAGAGCCCCTAGCTTAACCAAAGAAAAGGATGGCCACTTCCCAGTCTCAGGGACATAGCATGCCTTTGGAAACTCCACCCCAGGAAGTATCTTTTTCTGAGAAGCCAGAGGAGCCCTGTACCCACCCAAGCTTCTGAGACTCTACTGGGGGATGAAGCCCTGGCTTCTAAGACCCAGGACGCGTTCCCCATCTCTGCGCAGGCCGCCTCCAGAGGTGGGGGAGCGGGGCGAGCCCCCTTCGCATGGAGAAGGACCCCTCGCTGCCATGACCTACGTGTGGAGAAGTAGATATAGGCGAACAGGATGATGTAGGTGGTCACGAGGGGGATGAGCTCAGCGGTGCCAATCTCCTCTTTGAAGTGCACGTGGACCAGACTCTCAGCCCGAAGGCTGCAGTTGGGGCTGGGGTGCAGGAGCATCAGGCGGGCCCGCAGGCTGCCCAGGAACCTGGTCATAGAGCACGGTGGGTGCGGGGGTGGTAGATGGACTGTCATGCTCGGTCCGGGGACAAAGACAAGGCCTGGAAAGGGGTCTATCAGGGAGCTCCCCTGTGGTGGGTGAGCGTCCAGGGGCGCCAGGAAAATCACAGCCCCTCACCCGCCCCCACTCAGCAGCCCTTCCACAACCCAGCAGAGCGCTCCGAAAGCTAAGGGCCCAGGAGAGCCAGTGGACACCTCGCAAGTGCCCCTGCCCTTGCTAGGGGGCCACCTGCAGTGCTCTGCTGTTAAGGACTCGGGCCATATGGGGCTCAGCAGTGACCGGTTGGGGACCCTAGACCACAGCGGGGTGGGGGTGGCAGCACCAGGACACTGTATTTGCCAGCCCTGCCTTAGTCCCTTACTCTCGAGCGCACTCAGGTGTGAACAGACAGCATCCTTCTGTCTAAGGGATACAAACATTTCGACAGAAAGCCTGAATGCTGCAGGTTCCCGGGGGGTACCCTGGACACACTGCCCAGGACAGGGATGACTCTACGCCTCAGCCCAGGTGGGAACCCCAGCAGCCTTACTTGGCATGGTAGCGCTGGAAGACGAGGGTGATGGTGTACGAGACCATCCTCCTCCTGGTGTAGAGGCTCACCCCGCTGTACTTCCCGGGAACCCCAAACAGCAGGTCTGCAGACAGAAATCCACGGGTACTGGAGAGCACCAAGAACCACTCCCCACTCCCACCCTCGGAAACAGGGGGAACCCCTGATCTTCCGGAGCACCCATCAAAGAGGATGGGGAGCCTGCCCTGGGTGCACCTTTGAGTGTGGCTGAGGTCTGCAGTGTTTTGGGCTCATGCTGGTGGATGGTCCGGATGATGTCAGGATCAGCGTGGAAGTGTTCCCGGTCATTCTGCCAGAAGTTCGCAGGGGACAGCAACAGGCATCCATGCTCAGGGAGTAGGTTCCGGAGCTTCCTGAGACCCGGCAGCAGGTCGGTCACCTGCAGGCACACCTCCTCCAGGCTCCTGGTCCCAGAGCTGTGCAGGAGACAGGACGAGGCATCTGCCGTGTCTGCCAGCATGGGGCAGGCCCACTGCACGAACGGGGTGCCCACCACCGGTGCCTGGCAAGAAGTCTGAGGATCAGGGCAACCAGGAAAAGTTCTACCAAGTGGTCACCACCACCGGTGGCTGTGTGACCTTCAAAGGGCTTCTGGGGCCAGTGCTGGGACCATGCACAGCCCCACCCACGAAAACACCCTGGCTAAATCAAGGGGCAGAGGGGATAGAGTGAAAATTAGGGGCTTCACTGCATTCACCAAAATGCCTGTCAAAGCCCTTTGCTAACTGATCCCAGGCAGTAAAGCAGCCTGTGAAGCCAGCATCCTCCAGAGACCCACTGTGGGCTGGGGGACAGCACTGGGCTGAGGCTTTAGAAACCTAACCCCAGGGAGAGCTTGCTTCTCATTAGCAAGGTCACCACCACCACATTCATGTGTCATAGCCCCTCCGCAGGGAGCCATCAGAGATGCAAATCAGCCGGCTCAGTCAGCTTGTCACAGGGTCAGCCCAGGGGACACCTCTCTCTGACACAGAGGACAAAGCACAGGGCTCTGTCTGTGCCATCTGCCTGAGTGCAGGGGGACTGCAGCCACAGTGGACCCACAGGACACTGGGAAATGTAAAGCTGGCTCACCCAAGCCTTCTCACTTGTTCAACCAAGAGCTGAACTGGCGCAGTGGAGTTGGCACTGAGGATTGCACCCTCCCTTCCCTACAGAATGGGATTTGGGGGTCCCTCTGGGGGATACCTGTCTCTCAGCACGTGGTTCCGGATCTCCTCCACCAGCTGGAAGGCCCGGGACAGAGGTGAACGGAACACATCTACTGCCAGGAGGTTCTTGTGCCAGGGAGACACTGAAGACTTCACAAATATCTGCTGGATGTAAGCCACCGGGGCACCCACATACTGCAGGAGAAAGCGGGGAGGGGTGAGAGGGCGGCTCAGTGCAGGAGGGAGGAACATGGGTCCACACCCACAGAGCGTCTGCCACAGGCACTGCGGCGCCCACAGGGCAAGCCTCGCCCCCATTTATAACCCACTTTCCTACACACTTTCCCACAGACCACGGCCAGCAAACTACAGCCCACAGGCTAAAGCAAGCTTGGCAACTGCATGGCCTTGGAAATGTCTGTGACTTCTCCGAGTCTCAATGTCCTCATAATGAAGGAGGAGGGTGACGTGCCCTCACAGCACCAAGAAGATGCGCACACCACGCACAGACACGTTTTTCCACGTAGGTGGACAAACCACGCGTGCAAAGATGAGGCGTTTGTGGAAGTAAACGTCACTGTGGTCCATCATTTCACTGACCCCCACGACTCTCCTCAGAGAAGCAAAGTGACTGCCTAGAGTCTCAATGACTCGAGCAGGATGGTGGGAGGATGCAAACCCAGGTCTCCTCAACTGCACGTCACACGCTTTTCCCACTAGGACTTGTCATCGCCCCTTAAAGAGCTAACAACAGGCACTTAAGGAACCAAAGTGTTCACACATGTTCACAGGCAAAGGAATCACTGCCAGTGATGCACATGTCATGGAGCACCCCCAAAACGAGGTATGGATTAGCCGTGGCAGGGCCGTGGCCACGGGAGACGCTGAGTGTGGCCATGAGGTAGGGGAGGGTTGGTGGGAGTGGGACAGGGAGCGCCTCCGAGGAGCCCACCCAGCCCGTGCAGCACAAAGGGGTCCTGTCCGGGAAGCAACAAACCACAGCTGAAATGAGAGGTGGCCAGGATGATGCCTGGCTGAGCTGTCTGGAGTTTAACCAGCTGACAAGACAAAGCCCCCAACTATCTCGACAGAAGCATGGCTTTGGAAGTCAACTGTGGACTTGTATTTTCATCCAAGTGTAGACACGGAGAGAGAGACTGCCCACAACCCTGAGGCCCTGTGCGGTGTAGATGGGAGGGAAACGGGCCGGGCTGAGGGATGAAGCTGTCCCCAAGCCTTGCAACCAGGACTTCAAGGAAGGTCGCTTAGCCCCTTGAAGATGCAATAACTCTAGGTTATTGCAAACACACAGCAAGTTAAGGCCTCTTGGTCTCCTGGGCACAAAGGAACAATCCAAAGCAACCACCTGAGCCTTTACGAGGCTCAGGTATATGAAGCCATGTCCCAAGCAAAGGCCCTGCGGACAGAAGCCTCACTCACATTGTCCCCTGCACCAGACTCAGCCCACTGGAAGCTGCCAGGAGGTACAGAGGGACCTGTGCAGAACTGCCTGCCACAAGCTCGGAGTTGAGCAGCAGCTCAACAAGAAATCACGTGGGCCTGAGAGGGTGGAACCATCCAGAGACCAACAGCTCTACAATGAGAGCCACTCCCAAACCCTGAAGGACACAGCATGGCACCTTGGAGCCGCCAGCCCCGCATTTGATACCACTGGACACAAGGCTGTGACCCCACATGCCACCTCCTCTGCCCACAGCTTTTCTTGGACTCGCATCTCCCCCCTCAAGCACACTGAGACTGCACCTGAACTCTCAGTTTCCAGGTGGGACAGTCATTGGCCTTCCAGTCCACCTCTAGCCCCTTCCCGCCAGCCAGGACCGTTCAGGCCACCACCTCGACAAAGTACCAGTGAACACACTTCAGAATCAGAGCTCTCTTCTGGGCTGTAGGGATGGTGCCATGAGTTCTGGGAACACCCCGCTTCCCAAATGTATTCAGGTTCCTGCTTGGCAGTGCGTCTATGATTGTCACCATCATTTTTAGGGGAGAGGATCACGGCTTTCAGCAGATTTTCACAGGCATACGTAGCCCCTCTGCCCTAGACACCTCTTTCTCCTTTGACCTGCCACCAGTCCTGGGTAAAATCCACTGCCCACTCATCGCCACTCCTCAGCTGAGGGGCCTCCTGAGACAGAGAGCACAAGGACCTGAGCCTCCGGCCCAGCCTCGCTCTCCAGCCCTGACTGGGCCTCCCTCTGCTGGCCGGCTCGATTCGTCCTCACCGACTTCCGACGGAACTTTCCAAGCAGCTATCCCACATCTTTCCAACTCTTTTCAGGTCTTGGTCCCATCATTTGATACGACTGTATCAAACTTGTATCCAACATCCGTACCCTCGACCTGCCTACTCTAGGCATCGAAATTCCCTTACAGAGGTTTATTCAACTGCCACTGGCCTAGCTCTTGTCATTCTCCATCTTGGTTTGGGTTTCCCCAGAAGCAAGCCCTAAGCCAAGTAAGTGGTTTATTTGGGAGGTGCAGGAAACACAGGGAGAGGAAGAGGAGGGACAGGGAGGCAGCCAGCAAGGGGTGTGTCACGGCACAAGTGACCTCCATGGGTCACATACCAACTCCTGCAGGAACTGGCTGAGGACAGCTCCAAGGGGCACGGGGTCTCAGGCCTTCTGCACCAGAAACCCTCTGACCAATGACAGGCAGAAGCTGGTAGCACTGAATAGTAGCCAGGGAACTGGTGAGGCCCACCGCTCACTGTGCTGGCCCTGTCATATCCCTGCTTGATATTCAGGTGAGGAACAGACACCAAAATGGACGACACATGGTTTTGAAAGGAGGTGGCAGAGGAACCATAAGAGCCAGTGGCGTCCTGATGCCCCTGGGCGCAGAGCGAAGTCGCCTCACTAGGTGAAGGCGGCAACAGGCAGTCTTCTAACATGGTCCCAGTGACCCCACCTCCTGGGGTCATGCCCATGTGTTACTCCCCTTGAGACGGGGCTGGACCTGGTGACTTGCTTCTGACAAACAGAATGTAACAAAAGTGATGAGCTGTCATGTCTGAGATTAGGTGAAATAAGCTAGGCCACTTACATGAGGTGCCGAAGCAGTCAAATTCAGACAGACAGACAGAATGGTGGTTCCCAGGGCCGGGGGGCGGGGAAGTGGGGAGTTCCTGCTTAGTGGATACAGAGCTCCCGGTTTACAAGACAAAGAGAGTTAAGGGGACAGATGTGATGGCTGTACAATGGCGTGGATGCATTTAACGCCAGCGAACTGTGCACGGAAAAATGGCAAGATGATAAATCTTACTTATGTTGTGGGTATTTTTCCACAATAAAAAAAACTGGAAGAGAAAAGAAGACCGTGACTCCTCCTCCGCTTCACTCTTTTGGAGCTACCACTCAGATGAAATCAGCTATGTTGTGAGCTGCTCTGGAAAGTTCTACATGGCAAGGAATTGAGCGGACCTTCAGCCGACAGCGGTGAGGAACGAGGTCCCGGGTGAGCACGGAGGCAGTGTCTGTCCCGTCGGGCTGTGAGGTTGACAGCAGCCTTGGCTGACACCCTGGCTGCAGCCTAGTGGAGACCCTGAACTCAAGGGCCCAGATAAAAAAAACCAAGGTTCAGAGAGATAACAGGATGTGCCCAAGGACACACAGCTGAGAGGCAGCAGAGTCACGACGAAAGCCCAGGCCTGGCCAATGCCCAAGCCTGTTTTCTCTTCACAGCCAACCTGCCTGGGTAGTTGTAATCTACGTGAGTCCCACAGAGACCAGGACACGATGGGAAGGCCCAGCACGAGCAGTGCCAGTGGGAAGGTGATGTCCTGGGGACCCCTGGGGACCCCCGGCCATCAGAGCCCACACGAGGAGGCCACTGACCACACGAACACTGCAGTGCTGGCCTGGAAGCCCAGCCACGTCAGTGCGGACCTGGCAGGCAGCACTTGGCGTAAGCATCAGGGTTCCCGATGACCTGGTCTAGGGGAACAGGCTGCGGCAGGGGATTCAGGCTTGGGTTTTGTTTTGTAAAACAGTCCTCCTTGCACATTTAGATAGAGCAACCTAGAGCTCAGGCATTTTACCTCCCCCAGCCCTGCTGAGGCGCCCTGCGGAATAGGACAGAGAGGACGCCTGCTACTCGGCTCTTCTGGCAGACAAGGCTCCTGATCGTTGCCCTCTCGCCCCTGGCAGGCTCAGGGGACCCACCAGGTTCAGCTTCTGGCTGTGAGCCCTGGACAAGGCTCCCGACTTCCCTTCCTCACCAAGGGAAGCAGGACCAGAATATCTAACCTCATCAGATCACGGCAAGGACCACGTGGGACATCACACGTAACCATCCAGCGAAGTATCTGGCCAACAATGTTAGTTATATCCAGTTATGTCATTCCGTCTCGAAACTGTTAAAAGCAGATTTGGTATCTCCTGAAGATCAATCCCTCCTCCCCCGTGCACATGCCCCACATTTCTCCTAGGCACCAAGTCTCCAAGATTCTCCAAGCTCAATAAGACTCACCTTTTTCTTCCCTTTTTATTGTTAGACTTATTGGGGTGACATTGGTTAACAGGAACTATGTAGGTCCCAGGTGTACAATTCTACAGTGCCTCGTCATTGTGTTGCATTGTGTGTTCACCACCCAGTAAGACTGATCTTCTTACCACCACTTTCATCACGTCACTGCCTCTGAGGGAATGGCTCCCCACTCACTGCCTGCAGAACTGAAGTTTAAACTCCCTCGTCCAGATGCAACCTGGTCCCACCTACCGCACTCCAAGAAAAAGGCCTCGCCTCAGCCCGTCCTCTGAATAATACATGTTGCTTCTGTATTCAATAAGAAACCTTTCTTGACCACCTACTATGGGCAAAACATCGGGAGACACAAATCTGAATGGAACAAGATTTCGACTGGGTTGTGATACCAGCACAGAGCAAAAGCAGGGCAAACCTCTGCTGGAGCGACAGCACAGGCTCCCTGGGGAGAGCAACACCCAAGCTGAGGCTTTGGAAAGCACAGGACTGCAGGCCCGGTGCACACCCAAGCGCACTGCAAGCCTAACCTTTGCTCTCTCCTGATCGGGAACAACGGGGATGACCACAAACATCTGTGGAATGCACGTGATGGGCCAAGCACTGTACTAAATAAACCTTTGGAATCTGTCACCTAACCCTACCATAGTACATAATATAGGTAGAATTATCATCCCCGTTTCATGAACAGGAAACTAAGGCAAAGGCGTTAAGTAAATGCTTAAGATCCCATGGCTCGAGAACGGGGAGTGTACTGTTCCTGCTTTGCTCTTCTACTCCTCTGATAAAAATGTCCCCCTTCCCAGAAGGAGCTGCCCGCCCCTAAGGCCACCGATCGCAATGACTCCAACACAGGGCGAGCCTGACTCAAGAGTGTAAGGGCCTGGTAGTCGACTGAGTCCTCCCTGGAGGACATATAAGGCGCAACTGTGGGGTGCAGCCATCATCCTATGGGGAGAACACTTTAGCAAAGGGGGAGAAAGAGAGCTATACAGAGAGTCTTCTGCAGCACACAGAAAAGATTACAACTCAATTTAAAAAAATAACAATTCCATTCAAAATGGGCAAACATTTAAACACACACTTCACAACGAAAGATGTTCAAATGCAGTAAGCGCGTGACACTACTCATCTGGGAAATGCAAATGGAAACCACAGTGAGATTTCTCTATGCGTCTATTAGAAAGGCTTTAAAACAAAAGAAAACAAAACAAAAAAAAAAAACAAAAAAAAAAACTACCAAAAACTTTACAGAACAAAAACTGAACTTCACTGTATAAGTTTAAAAAATACTTTATTTTAGGAGATTGATGGATGTGAAAAGAGTATTTCACTTCTATAGTGTTCCTTCCAAAAACCCAAAGCCCCCTCCAATCTAGAGAAAAACAAACAAATCCCACCAAGGAACACTCTCCCACAGCCTCGTCTGACCTGAGGCCCAGCACATTCTTACTACACGATGAGATGTTCTGGGACCTTTTCTCCAGCCCATCAGCTATCGTTAGTGTTAGCGTATTGCATGTGCAGCCCAAGACAATTCTTCCCGTGTGGCCCAGGGAAGCCAGAAGGTTGGACATGGCTGCTCTACAAGTTACCTGACCAGCACTTCTGAACACTGTCAAGGTCATCAAAAACAAGCACCAGCTGAGAAACTCGTAGCCAAGAGAAGCAGCCTCCAGAGACATAACACCTACATGCAATGTGGTCCCCTGGGTGGGATCTTGGGAGAGAAAAAGGACATCAGGTAAAAACTAACAAAGTCTGGTTTCCTTAGTTTTCCTCAGAGACAGTTTCTCAGACTTACCTTGTGTTTGGTGACCTTGACAGTTTTGAGGAGTGCTGGTCTTTTGTAGAAAGTCCCTTAACTGAGATTCAGCCTAAGTTCTTTTTCATCATTAGACTGGGGCTGTGGGTCTTGGGGAGAAAAGACCAGAGAGGTGAAGTGTCCTGCTTGGCACACACCACGGATGCGCTATCAGCCTGCATCCGCCCTGCTGCTGACCATGACTGGCCTGCTGAAGGGGTGTCCGCCAGGCTCCCCACTGCAAAGTACTTTCTCCCTTCCCTCCAGTCCGCTTCGGAAGGAAGTCACGATGCACAGCCCACACTTAAGGACGGGGAGTTACACTCTGCCTCCTGGAGGGCAGAGGATCGACATCAGTTATTTAGAACTTTTTGCCCAGGTTTGTCTACTCTCCCCATCTACTTACTCAATCGTATGAATTCGGCTATTTATTTTGGACTTTGGGTTATAATCAATACTACTTCATTTCATTACAAACTACATTTTCTTGTCCAGCATCGGCTACTGGGAACTCTTTCGGGTGGCTCCCGTGTCCCTCTGACATATACTATATTTACTTTAAACTGACATCTTTGTCTTCCCTTCCCAACCAGGCTCGGGCCAGTGAGGCTCCGAGTCCCCGAGGTGCCCCTGCCGGGCACACTGCTGCAGACGTGCGCCCACCGTGCGCTGCGTAAAGGAGCGGACGCGGGAACAGAGGGCACGGGGTCCCCGCCGGGGCAGCAGGGGCCGGCGCTCTGCCTCCCGGCGCCCACGCCTCCTAACCTTGGGAAACACCTTCAGTGTAGGATGAAGCCCGTCAACAAAGCGCCCCCTCGCCCATAGGATCTGGGATGGGGCCAGGCAGGTGACCCCACTCAGAGCCAACCGGGCACCCTCTCATCCTCTACTGGATTGCATTGGCAAGAACATGAGGCTGGAGCTGCTGGGGCCACTGGGAGCCCAAGAGGGACGCTGACCCGGAGCTGAGAGGTGGAGTCCTTCGGAGCCCACCCACCCTGCCACTCGTGACTACGAGTTACATGACCCCGAAATTCCCTTCTTGCTTGCTCCAGTTGGATGAGTTTTCTGTTTTTTTTATAACTAACCCCATCCTCCCATTCCTGTATTGCTGACCTGTGTTTTTATCATGGACAGTATGGACAGTCAGTGGAGGCAAGGTAAGTGACCACTGAGCTGACCAGGCGACTGTACCGAGGCCTGGGCCACCTTCTCAATCCTTCAGGGGATGGAGGCTCCCATCAGAAAGAGATAAAACAGACAATGCTCTGATTCCTGAGCCTTCAACTTATTTTGAACACCCACTTACTAACACCATCCCAGACCAAAGAAGGGCACTAAGGAAGCTTAGCAGCTCGCACACGAGCAATCTCCTAACAGCTGTATCATCAAACATCTATTGTGCACCATCAGGCTGTGACCTCTACTAATCACAAAACACCCACAAAGAGCACTCTGTTGTGTCCAGGCACCATCGCTTCCATTAGGGAGTAAAAATGCCCCCAATATGTTAATGAAGGTAGAAGGTCTGAACCAAGAAGCTCCGTGGTAGGCCAGGGGTCGATCTGGCCACGAAGTCACAGAACCAGTCCCTGCTGGCATCAGACCACACCCCGCTGCCTTCATGGAGGGGTCTCACCGAGCCCAAGGGTGTACTTCCCACTGACACCGTGTGACACCAGTTTCAGACATACCTATCTTCCAGTTATGTGTCCAGTTCAGCGACAGCAGAGCCAAGTGTAAAAGGGACTTGGGAAGAAGCAATAGGGAGGCATAAGCAGCATCAGGGCGGGGTGGGAGAAGACAAGCTCCGTCCCGAGCTTTGTTTTTCCTCCTCGACCAGACTCAGCACGTCCGGCACCAACCCCTGGGACCAACCCCCTCCATGTGCAGGAGGACCCTCCATCTGTCACCTTGCAGATGAAAGGCTTAGAGACGACCTCGTGACACTTGTAGGATTTCCAAATACTGAGTCATTCGCAGTTATGGAGGCTGAGTCCCTCAGTGGAGACAGTTTCTCCCTTGTATGTGTCAGTGCACAACTCAGTGACAGTCGACTAAGAACAGAATGGTCCAGAAGCAGCAGTGGGCTCAGGGGTCAGGAGGCCTGCACCCTAATCCAGTGCTGACCCCACAGTAACTCGTAACTGAGGCACTTGACCACTCTGGGCCCCAGCTCCTAAACCGTAAGGGATTGGAAACAACCCACCCTGGACTTCTTACCTGAATGGACTGTGAGGATAAAACAGGACCCAAGAGACCTGAAACAATTAGGTGCACGCTGCGAGTGTCGGGACTCTGACCACAGGATGTTCTCCAGGGCTGTTGCTGGAGCAAGGCGGACATGGCCAGTGGGCCAGGGCACTGCTGGCCCCCGTGCCCAGTGTGTGAGCGGCCCCCAAGACATGAACCCAGACCCAGCTGGCCACAGCAACAACACCCGGACCCCGCTTTCTCTAGGACAGTCACACGTCTGTGTCAGTCGGTGTTTCCTTCCAAACACTGCTGGCGTCTTTGTAAAGCTGTTCACCTACCCACTCTGGCTGCTCACTGGGCTCTTCTGGTCTATGGTCAGAGGTCACATGTGGGGGCGAGTAGTCCTTCACAGGGGTGCTGAACTCCACGGGTCCTGTTCCTGGCAGGGGGAGCTTCAGCAGAGGGTAGCTGGGGTGAACAGAGGGGAGAGGAGAGTGAGGACAAGATGGACGTCGGTGTCCCTGGTGGGACTGCATACACGTACAACACACCAGAATCATAAAACTCCAGCACTGGGGGGGGGGGGGGGGGGCACTTAGAAGCCCCCTAGACCAGAGTTCCCCCAACTCGTTTGTAATCACAGAGCACTTACAAGGAAGCCCAGCTCTTAACACAGGCTGGTTAAATGTATTTAGAGGCATAAAGTAAAGATGCTAAACAAACTTCTTGTCAAATGAAATATGAGACAATGAGAACAAAAACCGGAGGAAAAAACTAGAACAATCCAGAAGGATCCTAATTCAGACTGCTGGGCAGCTGTTGCATTTGGAAGGGGCAGACCATGAAAATTGTGTGTAACACATGGAGCCTGTGGGTCACACCTGACCATGTGAATAGAAGTGAACGGATTCACCGTACGCCAAGGAAAAACCCTGGCCTTACATACAAAAGTTGGAAAATAGACATGCATTTGTTTTTTAAAACCTTTTTTTCTCCTGAGAATTAACTTTTAGATAGCATAATGCACAAATTTTTTGGTGGTTTCCTGGCTGGGGATCGAACCCAGGCCGTGGTGTTGACAGCGTGGAAGCCCAGCCACTACACCACCAGGGAACCCCATAACGCACAAATTTTAAGTCAACAGTGCAGTTAATTTTTACATGTGCATACACCTGGGTGGCCACTACCTAGATCAATCTATAGAACATTTCCAGAACCTCAGAAGGCAGCCTTGGGCCCCCCGCCCAGTGAAGAGCGCACCCCTAGACCTTAACCGTGAACGACTTTTGCCTGTCTCTCAATGGCTTATGAACGAAAGCGTCAATTCCGCTTGTGCCCCCTGTGACGGGCTGCTTTCACCCCCGTTCTAACTGCCAGATTCAATCACACTGGTGCGTATAGTACAGGACTGGGCAAGACGTCGATCGCCGTCTACTGGTGAACTGCCAAGCAATTCTGTGGTGACTATCTGAATAAAGAGCTAGTGGACAACAACTGGAGTAGCCCTTGCCCTGAAAACATCTGCCCAGAGCATGCTTTTCCAGAGATAAATACTATTCCACTGAATGAGTCTATTATAGTACATTTATCTAATCAAGAAACATGTGGCTGTTTCTAGTATGAGCTACTGAGAATAAAGGTGTTACGATCGTTTTTATACATGGCTTTTGCTGGCCATAAGCACTCCTTTCTGTTATGTTCCAAGAGTGAAATTTCTGGGTTACAGAATAAAAACATGCTTAGCTTTAGTAGATGACACCAGTTTTCCAAAGTAATTGTACAAATTCGTGTTCCCACCAGCAGTGTGACCAGAGCTCCAACTGCTCCAAGTCCTTGCCACCTCTGATACTATCAGTCCAATTAACCGTAACAACTTAAAGGAGGAAGTAGTGGTATGTCTCTGTGGTTTCTACATGTAACAATGTTGAAAATTCTTTCATACGCCATTTGGATAGATCCTCTTTTGTGAAGTACCTCTTAAACTCCTTTGACTTTTTTAAAATTGGGTCAGCTGTCTTTTTCTTACTGATTTATAGTTCTTTATATATTCTAGATATGAGTCCTGAGTCCTTTCCACAGCTGTAAATTTCCATTACTACTACTTTCACTGCATCCCATAATTCTCCGTGATTTTTGGTTTCATTCCACTGTCACTGAAAAAGATACT
The DNA here is from genome assembly GCA_004026885.1 of Lyroderma lyra. Taxonomy (NCBI): domain Eukaryota; kingdom Metazoa; phylum Chordata; class Mammalia; order Chiroptera; family Megadermatidae; genus Lyroderma; species Lyroderma lyra. The sequence goes on along the minus strand of PVJL010012339.1, from coordinate 1,311 downwards.
CTATGATTTCAATCATTTTAAACTTACTAAGACTTGTTTGTGGCCTAACTGAGGGTCCACCCTGGAGAATGTTTCGTGTTTACTCAAGAACAATATGTATTCTGCTGATGTTAGGTGGAGTGTTTCTTCATGTCTGTCAGGTCCAATTGGCTTGCTCATCCCCCATTTCCTTCCTAATCTTGTCTGGTGCTTCTACCCACTACTGAAAGTGGAGCACTTAAGTTTCCAGTATTAACGTAGAATTCTCTGTTGCTCATTTCAACCTGTCCATTTTTGCTCCCATATTTTAAGGCCCTGTTGTTTGGTGTGTATATGTTTATAATGGTTATATGTTCTTGCCATATTGAAATATTTATCTATATATAATGTCCTTTGTCTACTACCTTTTAAATGTTGTCTGATGCAGCCATTCCATCTAGCTCTCTTTTGGTTACTATTTGGCCTAGAATATCTTTTTTCATCCTTTTACTTCCAACCTCTTATATCTGAAGTGTAGTGTATATCTAAAGTTTCTTATAGATAGTATATAGATGGATTGTAGAACACACACAGATGGATTCTGTCATTTTAATCTTATATGCAATCTCTGTCTTTTAACAGGAGAGTTAACCCACTTACATTTAATGTGACTACTAATAAGGACGGGCGTACTTAAGCTATTTAGCTGTTCTCTCTGTCTTGTAGGATTTTGTTCCCCAATTCCTCCACTGAGGCCTTCTTTGTATTTGGCTGATTTGGTTGTCTTTGTGTGTGCCACTCTGACTCCCTTCTTCTTTCCTCTTCTGTACATTTTAAAAGTTATTTTCTTGGTGGTTGCCTTGCAGATTATAATTATTAACAATTTATAACAACCTAGAATGAACAGTGTTATAGAGGGGTCCAACAACAGATTTGAACAGGCAGAAGAATCAGCGACCTTAAAAATAAGACAACAGAAATTATCCTGTTTGAGGAGCTCAGTTTCAATAGTGTGCAAACATTCTGTTTCCATATATCTTTATCTCTCCCCTTTTATGTTGTTATTGTTACAGAATACATTTTAAGTACTTAAATTGTTTAAAGCATTTACCTTTTAACTCACAAAAGACAAGTTACAAAACAAACCAAAAACACAATAATACTGGTTACTTTCCTAGTGTTTTTTCTTATTTTTTTTCTTACGGTTTCAAATGACTGTCTAGTGTCCTTTCATTTCAGCATGAAAGGCTTCCTTTAGTGTTTCTTGTAGGGCTGGTCTGCTGGTAACAAATTTCCTCGGCTTTTGTTTATCTGGAATCATCTTCTTTTTTTTTTTTTTTTAATATTTCTTTT
>PVJL010012338.1:0-37776 GCA_004026885.1 Lyroderma lyra | reverse complement strand
GAGTGGGTTAGGGAGGGGAGAAAGGGGAGGGGGTGGGAGAGGAGGGGGGGAAGCTAAATATAAGGTGATAGAAAGAGAAGTCACATTAGGTGGTGAACTTATTATACATCAAGTTGACAATGCACTGTAGAATTGTATGCCTGAAACCTATGTAATCCTTGCTAACAGATGTCACCCCAATAAGTCTAACAATAAAAATAAATTTTAAAAAAATCCTGTAATCAAATGTACAAAGACAAAAAGTTTTTTTAAAAAAAGAAAATCAAGTAAGCATAATTTCAGTTTAAAAGTAAGTCATGTATGCCATTATTTAGCAAATTTTATTGAATGTCTATGAATATCTTGCCCACTGGGCTAGATCTCTAGAGGTGCAAAGAAAATAAGACACAATATCTGATTTCAAAGAGCTTAGAATCCATTTAAACCAGATTAGTCCTGAAATATTTACTTTAAAGTGATTTTGGAAGCTAAGATCAGTAATTATTAGTCATAAGTTGACTTCTGTTGGATATTATTCAAAGTTTTATAGATCATACACAATGTTACAGCCCTTTATAATTCTCTACTACACCTGAATATCCTCATTGAAAAGCTAAAGTATTTTGTAAGATTCAGGCTCAGGCTAGTCCTATCAGATGTCAATATAGGTGAAAATACTGAGATTTAAAGCAAAGTGAGTTGTGGTATAAATGCTCATAGGGTTTTTTCCTTATTAACTACCAACATAATGGTTTTTAAAAACTCATTTTTCAAATGGCAAAAATTATTACACATTAACTTACATTTATTTAACAAAAAAATAAGAAAATTTATTAAAATCAAACATATATAGGAGGGCTGTCCAGAAAGTATCCAACCATTTAATATGAAATACAGAGTCATTGATGGCTGGATTTTTTTTTCTGGAAAGCATATCTCACAATGAAAGGAGAGTGGCTTTGCAGTATAAATACAAAATAACTACATGATTACATAACACTGTCATGATGACAGAAGAGCTTCTGGCTGTAATTTATTTTTGAGCCATTTGTTAGAGTATATACAGAAATTATCCTAGCTGATATAAACTATCCAGTGGCAGTATTGACCTTTACATTGTTCTGTGCATTGGATTCTAGTATAAGTTTGATTCACAATTTAAATTGAGTTGAGTTTTATTTGGAAAAATTTAGGCCAACCAGTCAAAATCTGAAAACTTGACTAGAGGAGGCAAAGCTTAGTTACTCTGATTAGGGTCTCAGTGTTGTGATAGTTTCATAAAGGCCAAGTTCAGAGGAAAGGGAAAATTGAGAATGAACAGCAAAATTTCAAAACAAAGGAGGAAAATTCTCATGAAAGTATAGACTCAGAAGACATCTGAAACATCATCGTGGTTGCTGACATCATTTTGTAGGCAATATAGCCATGATTCAAGGAGCTGTTATGAATGAAATGTACAGCACAGGGAATAATACAGTCAACAATATTGTAATAATTTTGTATGGTGACAGATGGTTTCTAGACTTATTATGGTGATTGCTTTGTTAGGTATATAAATATGAATCATTATATTGTATACCTTAAACTAATATAATATTGGATGTTAACTATACTTTAATTAAAAATTAAGTAAAAAAGAAAGAAGGAAAAAAGAAAATACAGATTGCCATCCCTTGTCAACCTCACTAAGTATGCTATGGACAAAGGCAGAATGAACTATAAATCTTTTAATTCCTAGTTTAAGAATCTCTGTGATAATATAAGCTTTTAAAAGTATCTGCTGTTGCTTTAAATGAAAATGCCTCCTTTTATGCCTAAAGATGATTGCAGAATAAGTTTCCTCCTGACACAGCTTGTGAACTAACTTTTAAATCATACAGAACTTCATTCAAAGAGCCCCTGATTTAAAGAACAATATTTATGGGAGGGGGTACTTATACAAAAGCAAATAAATATCCATGCTATTCCACACTTGATTTAAAATTTTGGTACAATAGTATGGTAAAAAACAAAAAATTCAGATGTGCGAGTAAAAGAAACTCTATTCTTTAAATCCAGCAAGCATTTCATTAAGTGTTCCTTAACTTGTCACTTGTAAAATACATTCATTGGTCACTTCAGTTTTAGCAAAGAGTCCTCATTTCTGTTCTCCTTTTCCTCACCATATCCTTTCCTGTGCAATCTTATAAATTCCTATTGGCTTCAATTATCACCAATTTCATTACAACTCTTCACATGTATATTTCTACCACTCCCTTTTTTTTCTTGCATTCCAGACCCAAATGCATTCTACTCCCTGGAATACCTGTAAGCGCCTCAAGTTGAAAATGGAGCACATGATCATCTCCTTTCAAAGTGTCCTTCTCCTTGTGTTCCTACATGTGCCCTTTGATTGAAGTGTCACCTTGCACATCTACTACTGCCTCATGCTTCAGATCCATTCCTATCTATTAATTATGGTCATAAACAGTTCTGATTTCTTCCCTACCTTTTATTTCTAGCACTTCTAGGTAATTCCAGAAACTCATTTTCTTCTACGCTATTTTTGCATTTTCTTCCCATTTCTCACACAACTTACTTCTTTGCCCAGCTTCAAGTACAGCAATCACATCAAGCCCACTATACAGGCATGTTCTTAATTGATTAGGTTGGTAAAAGGCCCTTCACTGTTGGTCCTTGGCTTCTCTCACCTGCCCCATCCCACAGCCTTAGGGTAAACTTTCCTCTAATATTTTCAACAGTTCCTGAACATACTCAGTCCCTTTGTGCTTCTGAGCCTGTGTGATAAGGAGTAGTTCCTTTTCTCACGTGGTGAAACCCTACATATCCTCAGTAGGTTCTCTTGCCATCTCCGTAAATCCTTTATTTGACAACCCCCACTTTCCATTCCCATAGCAATCTGTTCATACATCTCCTGTGACATTTATCACATTGTCTAACCAGTTATTTGTGTGTCTAGCTTTCCTGAATACTGTGAGCTTCCTTAGGTCAAGAACTGTATCGCATTCCTCTTTGCAAGCAATCGAACTGGGACCCATCATAGTCCTTAGTGACCAGGTAGCATTTGTATTTGTTGAGTAAAGGCAAGATGATGAATGGGTACATGCATGGATGCATGAAGGAATGATGGGTGGCTTAAACACAGCCCAATTTCCTATCTCAGAGACAGGCTGCAGTAGAAAATAATTAGGAAATCTACCTAAGCTTGGCACTGGAGAAGTAGCCACACATGGGATAGAATATCAGGCAGTCAGAAGGGCCCTTTTCCACAACTACTGTGAGCAATTTGGTGCTTGTAAGTCATTAAAATAGGACACAGGCTTTTCTTATATAATTTCAGGAGAAGTTAAATTTAAAAATACGTTGGTCACGAATTCATGGTGTAATATGAAGTGGAAGGTCAATAACATAGAAATTAATTTCCTGCCCCTTGTGGAACATGGCTGTGGATCCAGGCTGCCCGAGTTTAAGGCCCAATTCAGCAGTGTACCAGTCTGACCAAATCATAAATCTCTCCATACCTTGGTTTTCCCACGTGTAAAACAGCGACTATCACAATAGGACTATTCTCCTAAAAGTATTGTAATAATAAAACTTAGTAAGTTATGTAATACATGTGTAAGGCTTACAGGAGTGCCTTATATTTGGTCCATGTTTAATAAATTATTATTTTTAATTCCCCCAAATGAATAATTGGCCTCAGGACTTCTTTGGTTGGCAATACGTAATAATAGATAGAATGAGGCCTACCAGAAGTGAGAAAGTGTCAGAAAGATAGAACTGGGACTGTTAAAAGCAATCATTCCCCCCTGAAGTATACTTAAGTTTCTACCGAACTCTATGATTTGGCACAGGAATTACCACATTATTTAATTTTCAGATAATAGTAGGACTTTTTCTTTTTATAGTAAGGTGACTAGATATTGATAGAATGTGACCAAGACCCAATTTTAAAGTAGTTTGCATTTCCTGGAGCAAAAAAATATTGAAGACAAATTATGACATTCATTCATACTTGAAAAGAAAATAACCACTGTTAAAATAACAACAAAACCTGCAAGGAAAGATGGAAACTATGATGAAAAAGACCTGAGAGTAACTCTCTGTGAGTGGCAGAGAGGGAAGACTCTCACTGAAAATGCCACATGGGTACAAAGGTATAAAAGGCCATTACTCTATTGTTGTAGTATAAAAGAGGGAAAACAATCCCTAACCTAGAGAGCAAGAAGTCAATGCTCAGTTTTCACTTGAAAATACAGAGATATCCAAATAAAGTAGAGAGAAAACAATAAAAAGTGGATCAATACTATTAAAATTATACAAGAGAGAAACACAAAGGCTTTTGGCAGTTCTGGGCAGATGTCAGTTACGTGGATTCTAGAGCAATCAAACAACCTACCATGTATTTCAGTGTTACTTCTCCGTTCTCTTTACACAAATGCAGATAAGAAACAGAGCACCAATCCCCCCCTTTGCATAAAATGAACAAAATAGTTGTACAGAGGGCTTGATCCATGTTCTAAATTTATGTTCATTACACATAGGAAAGCCTTTCAGAGACTAAATTGCTTTCACTTTAGATCCTTGTCATTAACATGATTCAGACTGTTCTGCTTCTTTTTCATAGTGTAAGAGGTAAATTAGCAGGAAATTATAGGAAGGCTGGTGGAAATACATAAATATAATCTGTATAATATTTATTCAATGTATAATACTACATATAATCATATCCAGTGTATACATATTAAATCTAAAATAGCTGAAATATGTAAAGGTAAAAGTGTGACAAAATAAATAAAAGAAAAAACAGAACATAGCTGTAAAGAAATAAAAATAAAAATTTAGGGTATATAAGCCATCTGGGATTGGTTAAAGCAGGGACATTGAGTTGCTAACATCTCTAGTTCCAGAAGGGCAGTGCCATATTATTTTAGAGAATAATACAATAATGAATATTCACACTTAAGAATTTAAGACTTCATGGGAAGTTTAAGTTAACAAGAAAGAATGCAAAATACTTAAAAAAAGATTTCTGTGTTTTTATTGTTAAAATTTTGTAAAATTTTCCTATACAGAGCAAGCATTTCATTTGAGAAAAACAATGGAAAATGAGATACTAGTGTATTTATCAATACCGTTATAAACATGGCAAGATTGCCTTCCTCACAATTCACATAATCAAAAATAGCTGAGTTGCTTCTGTTCTATTATGGCCAGTTTTAAGAATAAATACTAGCGTAGGCATTAATTAAAAAGCAAATAGACACTGCAGATTATTAATTTGAAATGCCTAAAGCTTGAAATACCTTATTACATTGATTTAATTAAAACAAAAATTCATTGAAATGAAAGGATGATAAAAAATTAATTCACTAAAACATCTCATTATAAAGATCTTTGAAATAGTTAAGGGGAAACCTAAGTGACAATGTTGAGGGCAAAAGAACTTGCCTTTTATCATCCCCTAACTTTTAAACATTTTTCTTCATTCAACACAAAGGTACAGGTCCCAAGGATCCCTTTGAACTATTTGACTCAATCAAGAAGTCAAAAATTTCTGTAGTTGTTGAAGAGAAAGAAGGACAGGACACAAGGCTATTATAGACACACACGGTGGGCTATGCATGGCTGAGACAAACAAGTTTTCTCCAAAAGAAGACAAGCATAAATGCACTTGTCAAATCCATTCTGGCCTGTGAAGGCTCCCCCTAGGCAACCCCCACCAAGCACACACCCTGCCTTTTTCCTTCCTCTGGAAACGCAGAACACCGCTAGGTCCTACCTAGAGGATGGTGGCCAAGCTTCAGGGCCAAAGGAGCCTGGGTCTGTGGGTGATCACATGGGGAGAGCTGCCCCGCAGACCTGACCCCAAGCTTGTGTCTCTCACATGAGTGAAAAACATCCACTGTATTAAACCAGTTAGTGTCTCTGTGATCACTGCCCTCATGTATCCTAACTAACTGAGACGCTTCATTGGGGAGTTTGGAGGAAGGTAAACCTAGTTGTCAGTCCTCGCTTCCAACTAAATAAATATGTGGCTTTGAGTAAGTCTTTATTGCCTTATCTTTAAAAAGAGGAAAATAGTACCCCATACCAACTTCAGAGTGCCACTATGCATTTTAAATGAGATAACGCATGATAAAACATTTAGCATGGTGCCTAACAAAGTATTTAATAAGCAGGAGCTAATATAATTAGTTTGGCAATTAAGTACCGTAAAGACAGTTCAAGAGAGGGAAAATAAATAACTGAACAGCTTTTAAGACTATGTGTGTAAGTGTGGACTCTCACCTCAATATAACCCAAATGGCAACTCCACTTTCTCTGTGAGAAAGCTGCATAAGCAAGAAGATCCTTGCAGGTTGATAGTTTTAAATATTTTTAAATTCAATGACACCACATCAAATGAGATCGAGACTACTCAAAGCAAGAATGTGGAACCATCTTTGTGGGTTACTTAACACATAAATGCCCCCCACCACACACACACACACACACACACACACACACACACACATACACACACACACACAAACTGTTTAGTGAAGATCTTTCCCAGAAAGTACCCATATTCCATTACTAAGTAAAAGCAAATGACTTCAAAAGAGATAAAATAAAACAATTACCTTACTGGTCTTACAAAGGAAATGTGTATAAAATATTGGAGGTTTATGAGGATAAAATCCTAGTTCTTTTTTGTGTGCTATTATTCCACAGATAAACACACACACACACACACACACACACACACGATATGAAATGCAAAACATCATCTCATGTCACACTCACATCGACAATACTTTAAAATAACTATTTCCCTAAATGAAAGTGTCACTATTGTAATTTTACAGCTTATAGGTCTCCAGTACCCCAGAATTCGATTCAGTACCAATATGTGAGAAGAGTAAAATAAGCAAGACCTTTCTTTTCTTTTTTATACCTTTCAATAACAGATTGTAACAGATTGTCTCCATCTTTCTTTAGCAATATTAGTGCTATTATGGCTGGCAAGATTTTTATCCCACACTACCACTTTCCCCACCCCCCACCCCTTCGCCTTTTCTTTCTTCACCATTGTTCCTCTAAACTACAAGACCATCTGTTCAGTTGGCAGATGCAAGTGAGTTCTATAATTGTTGTCATTCTCAGCATAGTGCAAACCCTGCACAATCCCGAGGACGAGAAGTACTGCATTCATGAGTTAGCCAAATGTATATTGTTGTCGAAATTACTTGTCAAAACGTCAAAGGGAACAATATTTGATTTTCAAAGCACAGCATACATCTATCCAGATTACAATATGAGGCCTCTATTATGCTGTTACTTATGCAATGCATCATCCAGATTTTGACTAAAGTAAATGGTGTGAGCTCTCGCAGGCTTTGATTCTATTGTGCAAAAGGAGTACAGGAGTCAGTGACAAACTCTTTTGTTCGACCAGCAAATTGAGAGGTTTTTCTGAAGCATATCAAACATGCACCCTTGGAAGACAGAACTCTCTGTATGAATAAGCCTGGCTTTTAGACAACACCAACACGATACTTTAGATTTATACATAAAATACATTAATATGTGGATCTGGGAGGTTTTCAAGATGAAAGGCAGCAAGGTATTGTGTTAGTTTTTTTACCGCTGCTGTAACGAATTAACACAAATTTAGTGACTTAATACCACACGCATTTATTTGCACTTTGTGGATCAAAAGTCTGACAAGGGTGTCCCTGGACTGTGCTGTCAGCAGGGCTGCATTCCCTCTAGAGGCCCTGGTGAAGATTCATCGTCTTGCCTCTTCCAGTTTCTAGAGGCCTTGCCTAGTCTTTGGCCGTAGTCTCCTTTGATCTTCAATGCTAGAAACATTGCTGCTGCATCTCTGAGCATTCTTCCACGATAACAGTTCCTTCCTTGACCATGACCAGGGAAGGTTCTCTGCTTTTAAGAAATCATGTGATTAGATTGGGCTCACCTGAATAATCCAGAATAATCTCCCCAATGTAAAATCCTCAGCCTGAATCACATCCACAAAGTCCCTTTTCCCATACAAGGGATCATATTCACAAGTTCCACAGGTTAGCCTATGGACATCTTGGGGGACTATCGTTCTGCCTACCCACAGCTATTAGCTATCTCAAGATCCTTTTTTACACACGCCAATGCTAAAGGCATAACGTAGGTTATATTAGCTCAACGTCAAGCAAATACTAAGAAATCAAAACGATAACGCCCAAACTCTAATTCCTTGCTCTAGTAACTAAAATATACACTTTTCTTCATAATTTTATGTGATTCTGCTTGTGAAAATGTAATAAGCCAAAGGGTTTCTTGAAAGAGTATTTGCACTTCCAAGCTCTAATAGCTGAATTAACTACAGTTGACGATACCTATCAGGTACGTACACAACTTGCCAGCAATGTGTAGACAACTCAGCGTTACAGTAGGTGTTTAATTAATATACTCGTATGTCTCCTCATTCACGTATGTGTTCTCGTAAAGACGCATAAAAGGAGAATAAAGGAGGAAGCAGCCAGTGTGGGAAAGGGGTGTCAGTAGAGAAGGTGACAATGACATTGATTTTGAAGAACAATCAGGATTTCTAATATTCAGATAAGGGATAATAGGCTTTTAAAATTTTTCTGGAGAACTATGGAATGGTATCAGTTTAATCAAATTGTTGAAGTTGAATAAAAAAATTAGCTTCTAGGAAACTTATGTGCCTCACATCATCTTTTCTAAACTTTTTTTCTGGTTAAAGGTGTAATTCTGAGGATGGGCAGCAGCACCGTGCCCAGGCAGGCCACGGGCTTGCCTTCCCCAGTGAGCAGCAGCCTTGAGCTCTCAGGCTGAGGGTGTGCGTGTCCGCTCCACCAGTGCTTTTGGGAGGAAGTAAGTCCCTCATTTACAGCTTGTTGTCACATAAAATACAAGCCCCAGCTCTAGAGAATTTCCAAACAGATGCTCCTTAATAAAGTGTAGCCACATCAATGCTAGGGACCTCCTTATTTGGAAACCTCCAATAAGTAATAATTAATATCATTAGCAATGACTGAGGTTTTATGGAATGTTGCGGATAGTACCAATATCTCAGTATGTACTCAAGTATTCGATATATATTTATTAAGGTGCCGAGCCTCTTTCTATGCCTTGAAGAAATGAACAAAACCAAGTCTCTGCTACCTAGGAGAGATGAATACACACTCTGGCGGATGATAAAAAGTGTTACAGAGGGAGTTGAAAGGAAAGAAGGTAACAGCAAAATGCACATAGGGGTATTGCTATAGACAGGATTCCTAGGGAAACACTCTCAGGTAAAGTTGGAGCACATGACTGAGTTGATGAATGGAGAACTCATGCAAAAGGAAACAAAGAACAGATGCCGGTGGGAAGACCAAGCATGGTGTTTCTGATGCGCACGAAGAAAGACGATGAGGCAGGGACAGGACGAGCAAGAGGAACTGCAGGGGTTGGGGGCAGAGAAGTAGCTGTGGACGCCCCCACGCAGGGGCCTGAAGGATTTTCTTGGAGTGTGGTGGGCAGTTACTAGTGGATTTTAAACCTGACTGTGACATGATCTGACTTACACTTTAGATCTGTGTTGCCGGAGGGTAAACAGAGGCCATTACGAATGCACCACAGTTGTCCAAGTGAGCTCTGAGGATGGTTTCTCCAGCAGCATGAGTTTGCAGAATGGTTAAAGCTAAATTTATTTCTGCAGTTTTTCAAAATGATTGTACATCTGTCTGTACTGGGGTAAAGTGATAGCAATGTTAAATCCATGTGGCCAACAGAAGTTGTAAACTTTGTGGAATTTTGAATAACTAGGTATGATTCTTGAATATCACAGACATTTTAATACTGATAACTACTAGAAACTATAGATGTAAGTTATACTGTCATTATTTGTAAGACATTGCTTAGGAATTACTTATCTATAGTCAATTAAGTCTCACACATTTTAATTCCCTCATGTTAAACATTTGTGCTGAATGATTATTCTTCAGTAAATGTACTTATTAGTATATTTATTTGTTATGTTTATTTGTTATATTTAATAACATGCATATTAGAAAAAATAGTGTCTTAAATCTACTGCAACTTATCTATATTGCTAAATAAGATTTTCAGGTAGAACTGTTAGTATTCTCTTTGGAAACATTAAGATATGCCAGCTATTATCATAGTGGCCAAAGCCAATAAACTATGTCTAATGTGTATTTTTACAACTAAGATCACATCCAAATATGTCCACTTTTAAATGATTAAGAACGTCTTTAATAACTCCATATGCTTAAAATCCCCTCTGGATTCTAATAATAAAATATTTGTGATATTTAGTTTCTGAGTAATATGTATAATCCAAAAATTTCTTGGTGACATGGATAATTTCAGGGGTGGGGGTGGGATTGGTTATTGGTTGCTAAGGTTACAGAGTTTCCCTTTCTTCTAATAATGGATTGCATTGGGTCTGTAACATGAGTCTCCTGGGCACTCAGAATCTGATCACCCGAGTTTCATTTTCTAGGCTTTCTTTGTATCCTATGTGAAATTTTCAGATCTCTGCCCTGTGTCAGCTGACACTGGTGCTCTTGCTATGTGTATACACCCTTGTCCTCAATGAATAAGGGCTTGATTGTGCATTGATTAAAATGGCTTATTTTAGTGTTAAAGTAAATTACACAGAAATGGCATTTCCTACCAAACAAAGAAAAATAATACCATAATAACACAAACTTGACACTTCCCTAATGCTTTAATCTGACAATCTCAGCACACTTAACAAACAACAATTAATTAATCCTTACAACATTCCTGACAGGAAGGTCTGATTACACCCATTTTACAAATGAAATGCTAAGAGGTAACATAACTTGGACAAGGTTACACAGTTGGCTCCTGACAGATGGGGGACCCTAACTCAATAACCTTGGCCCTGGGCTCCCAGGCAGTCAACAAGCAGTCAACAAGTACTAATCAGGAGAACATATTACTTCTGCTTCTACTAAGAAAATCCCCATTTCATGAGACTCCCTGGATGGTTATTAAGACAAAGGCTTTTTTTATATTCAGTCATAATCTTCATCCAAGTTTATCACCAAAAGGAATGAGAACTCTCAAATCCATAAGGTTGAAAATCAATAAGCACATCCTGTCAAGGTACTGCTATGTTAGAAAGCAAGCAAGCAAGAAAGAAAGAAAGAAAAGGGAGAGAGAGAGAAACTGTGTTAAGTGTTAACTAGAAATATGACCAAGGAAGAGGTTTGACTTAGTGTTAGTACCCAAGGGTGATATCCTGGTGGGCTGCAAAGTATAGTATTCAATGCCTTCAACGACTCTCGATTTTTCTGGTAGATTTACATTCATGTCATAATAGCAGAAAGAGGAAATTTGTGTGATTCACATGCACCATCAGAACCAGCCTGTAAAGAAGACATGAAGCCACTACAGAACACTACTGGATACACCCATCCAGTTAGAAAGCCCTTGTCCTTGTTTAAAAAAAAAAATTTGTAACTAATACATTTAGTGACTTCCTTACCAGTCATGTGTCCTCATCAAAAGCTGTACCTGCAGTTAAATTGGATTCTGTAGCATCGATGGGGATGGCTAGCATCATCCTGACATGGTAGCTGCTAAGTCTATAATCACCAAACTTCAGTTGGTCCCTGACATCAAGGGCAGACAGCCCACGTCATTTTGCTTCTCACACTCTTCCAGAGAACATAAACTAATTCAACCCCTCAATGAAAGTTATGTTTTCTCAGAGGTGCCTTTAATGAGAATCTGATTTCAGTTAAATTTACATATCGCGTTCCCCCGCCTGAGACTCCATGTTTATTTAGACTGTGAATGGTTAACTGTTGACTGGCATTAAGGCCATTATCACCAACATGTAAAGGAGAAATATACTCAAACAAGGTTGGTTGTTCCTCTTCTTGACCACAGCTCCATTTCTACCTGTCCCTCTCCTTTGATGTGGATAAATTCCCTCTTCTGCTTCTACATGATTTTGATTGCCATGGTACTTTCCTGTCCTTTGTGTTCATCAACGCTTTTGGCACCGCACTGCCAGACCACGAGCAATTTCAACAGTATTCTCTCCAGCATGCCACATTCCCTCGTTCTCTTGGGATTAATGCTGCACCTACGTTTCCAGTCTACACTGTCTGTCGTTATGCTGTTTTGCCTCATCTGTCTGCGCTTTACTCTGTGACCTTCCATCCAACACTTACCAATCATCTTCTACATGTCAGGCCCTGAATTGTGACATGGGAATTTAGTGGTGAATCGGTCACAGACTGTACTCTCTGACAGCTCTTAGTTATTTAGTGGTACCTCAGATGTGTCATTTACTTATCTAAATAGAAGGTTGGAATATGCACAGTGTGTTAGGCAATCATAAAGAAGAACACATGATTCAATTACAGGAAGGCGATGGGAGGAGCCAGAGTAGAATCCCCACATCTAATTGATTCCACATGGACTAGTCCAAATATTTCCAATTTTTCTTAACTCTTCCTCTTCCTGGTTATGAATGCTTGCTCTACGTTGATAAAAACTGAAGCCATGTAATGTGCTATAGCACAACATTTTCTCTTCCTATTTCATAACTTCTCTTTTGTTACCCCCTTTCTCTAGTACCTCAGGTATAGTAGCTTGTACTTAATAGGCTTTAAATAAGTCTGTGTTGATGTCACCTTCTCAGTGAGGCCTTTGCTAATAATGCCGTTAAAATTGGAAACCTCAGCACTCCTTATTTCCCTCACGTTCTACTTTTTTCCTTGGCAGCTCTCACCATCTAATGTCCCGAGCTCACGTATTTTGCTATTCACCTATCTCTTCTGACCAAAATGAGTGTCATGGGGACAGGAACTTTGGATTTATTTGTGCACTGTGTGTGAAACACATGCAATAAAAGTTCAAGAAGTATTTGTTGCATAAATAATTGATCCTATCTCCATATGTGATCTCTGGCCCAATCTTGCTTTCCAATTCTGAACTCTTAACACTTTTCACAACGAGATAAGACCATTCATTAAATTCCGCTGAACTCAGAGAAAACAGAGAATTTAAAAAATGAATGTGTAATAACTAATACATGTAAGGTATAAGATCAGATAATGGTGGTTGCTGTGATGAAAAATGAATCAGGAGAAAGAGCTAGAGAGGAATGAGATTTGCTATTTCATCAGGGTGGTCAGAATGGCAATAAAAAAAAATTGATGGTTTAGTAGATTAGATTGATATAACTCAGTGCAACACAAACTAATGTTCCTACAACTTCCCTGAGGGTCTGACTAAAATGCAGATTCTGACTTAACAAGCTTGGGTTGGGGCTGGAGACTGTGCATTTCTCACATGCTATATGCCTGTGGAAGCAGAATATGATTTATGAAAAATGGCAGTAATGTCAACATAAGACCTGAAACTCTTACCGGATGTATTTTAAAACAGGGCTATAACTTGAAGTCCACTTGAATGGTAATAAGCTATTTTGATTTTTAATAGCTGTTCGGACCATAGGTAGTTGACTATATTTTAAAAATAACTTGACTTTATCATTTATTTTATATTTTTCATTAACATTAAAATAACAGATAACAGTTTATTTATAAATCCATCCACTAGAGATAACGTTTTGGTTTATGTACTTCAGTTTTTTTGTTGATGTCTTAGAATTATGTACATGCTAAGTATTCTGTAACTTTCCTTTAAAAATTTAATATGGCATTCCCAACTGAATGTCAATGAACATTAATTTATATAAAATTTCTGCCATAGCAACTAAATTTACTCAATACATGCAAGTTCATGATGGAAAAATAGGGAAAATAAGATAAACATAAAGAACAAATTAGTCATATCACTAGCCAAATATATATGCATATGTAATATATGCATTTATATCTTTCTAGGTATTTTTCTATATGTACTTCTACCTAATTTAACTTTTAATTAAAAAAGGAACTTTCTATACACATAATTGTTTGATAGTTTGCTTTGTAATTCCTTAAACATTATTCTAAACAGTACAGTGTTTTATGATATGAAGATTCTGTTCTTACCCAGAACTTTATCTTTAGGTATTCAGTGTTGTTCTAGTTTAAAAGAAGCATGTTTGCATTCTGGACCATATTATTTTTAGAATAGAATTTTAAAAGTGAATTACATTCATTTTAGAACTTTTTTGTTTATTTGTTTGTCATTTTAAATATATATGTTCAAAACTGAAAAACAAATGAACAAATAAACAAATAACCCATGGACACAATCAATAGTTTAATGTTTATTTGGGGACGAGTGGGGAGGGGAGGGGAGAGGAGGGAGGGGGTGAGGGAGGAGGGGGGAAGCTAAATATAAGGTGATGGAAAGAGAAGTCACATTAGGTGGTGAACTTATTATACAACAAGCTGACAATGCACTGTAGAATTGTATGCCTGACACCTATGTAATCCTTGCTAACAGATGTCACCCCCAGAGTTCCCTGATAGTGCAGTGGCTTAAGGCTTTGGCGCTGGCACTGTCAAAGCTGTGACCTGGGTTCGAGTCCCAGCCAGGGAACTACCCACATACTACAAAAACAAAAACAAAAACAAACAAACCAAAAAAAGAAACAGATATCACCCCAATAAGTCTAATAATAAAAAAACACCAAAAAAAGAAAGAAATCACTGTTAAAATATTGCCCTGCAGAATATTATTTTTATATTTAGAATTTTGCCACCAGCATACTTGGTCATACTCTTCCAACATCCTACTAGCAATTGTTATTATTACTCCTTTAAAAACTTTACCAATATTCTCTGTAACAATGTTGTACTTCTATGAATTACATTTGTAGGATTACTTATGCAATTTAAAAGTCTTTATATTTATTCGCCCACTAAACCTTTTCAGTGTTTTCCTGTGTATGCCAGTTGCTCATTTTTTCTAACAGACTTTTTCTCTTTTATTGATTCCTATCATTTATGTTGCCTTTAACAAAATAATACTAGCTAACATACACTGAGCAGTCTATCTGTGTACAGTGCTAAGACTATAATATCCACTAGTTATTTTTTCCATGCAACACTTAATATTGTTCAAGCTTACAAATTTAAAATATATCTTCATATTATGAGAATATTTACCATTTCTTTATTATATGTTATCCTATCCCCCCAATTTGTAATTATTTCTTTGCCTTGTTAGTGGTGTTTGTTTCTACCTTTTTTTTTCTTTATTATATGTTATCATATCCCCCCAATTTGTAATTATTTCTTTGCCTTGTTAATGGTGTTTGTTTCTATCTTTTTTTTCCCACATAAAATGTATAACAATATATCATGCAGATAGACATATGTTAATATCAGGCACAAAAAGATTTTCTCAAACTTGAAATAAATAAATCAGCTACATTTTCTTCTAGCTCTCTGATGTTTCATTTTTCATTTAAATGTTCATTATATTAGAGATTTATTGTGGTATATGATATAAAAAGAATTTTAAGTTTTCATTTAACAAATAATAATCCATTTGTCCCCAAATCTAATTTCTCAAATAATCTATCCCTTTCCCACTGATCTGAGGAATCAGATTTATTGTATTCACAGTTGTACCAAATTATTAATTGTTTTTAACTTTCTTTTCTCATCCATCTTTATAATTTAACATATAGTTAAATATATAGAGAAACATTTTTCAAAATTATTTTCCTTCTTTCTAAAAATTATTTAGATATTTTTATTACACAAAAAATTGTTAAATTTATTCCTTAACTTAAACAACTTATGTGTTTTCATTATTAATCTTCCAAGTTAAGAACATTGTTGATCATTCTACTATTCAACTTTTCTATTATGCAACACAGTAACATATTTTATTGTAATTTCATATAAAACCACATATATTTTTTAATTTAAATTACTCCTAACAATTTATACTTTAGGTTGTTATTGTGAATAACTTTATTTATTTTACCTTTTTACTGTTAGTACATAGCAAAAGGATTTATTTTGTTCATAAATTTACAACTAGCTTTCACATTCAAAGTGCTAGCTATAGTACTAATTACAGTATATTTCAGTTGATATCTTCAGGTTTTTCTTTCATGGAGGACCATAAAATTTTCATATAATGATAAAATGATTTTTTCCTTTTTGTCCAATTCTTATTTATTTTATTGTCTTATTATATTGGATACAACTTCTAATATAATGCCAAAGAATTTGGTGACAGCAGGTGTCTATGATTTATTAAAGTCCCTACTGGTAAAGTGTCAGGTGTTCTACCATTTAGCTAGTGAAAGTGGTTATTTGCTTGAAATGGATACTCTTTATCATTGAAAAGGCATTTTCTTTTATTTGTATATATACAAATTATCTTTTTGTTAAATAAAAAATGGTTTTTAAATTTAACTGAGTATCTTTTTACCATGCACTGAGATGATAATATGTTTTCAACCATGGTCCTTGTAACATAACAGATGTTATCAATAGATTTTATAAATATTGAACAACCCTAGAGTTCCTGGAATAAATCTTACTTGGTAATATTTATTAACCCCTAATTTAAAGTGTTAATTTATATAGTTGGTTTGCTAATATTATATTTAACATCTTTGCATTTATGTTTATGTGAAGCTATTTTTTTGTTTGCTTTATTACTTGACATTATCAGATTTATTTATAATGTGACTTGATGGGGACACTTCTCACATTTTTCCACAACATTTAAAATATGATGGCACATATCTTTGGAAAGTTTATTAGAGGTAGCATGTACTAGTTGTCTAGGACTACTGTAATGAATTATTATAAAACAGGTGGCTTAAAGAAACATTTATTGTCTTAGTTCTGGAGGTTCAGAGTCTGGAAATCAAGGTGTTGGTGAGGCTATGCTCCATCTAAAGACTCTAAGGAAGAACCCCTACTTTATTCTGAGATTCTTTGGCTAAAAGTTGAATCTCTCCAATCTCTGCCCCCATTTTCACACGACCTATCTCCTTGTGCATATCTTAGTGTGTTCTCTCCTCTTCTTATAAGGACGCCATAATTGAAATTCAGGCCCACTCTAAACCAGTATCGTCTTCCCTTAGCTAATTACATTTGTGCATTACTTCCACATAAGGTCACATTCTGAGGTTCCAGCTAGGCATGAATTGTGGAGGCGACACTATTCAATCCACTGCACAGCCCATACAAACTTATGGGCCAACTGCATTCTTTTTTTTTTTTGGTGGGGGTAGTTCCCTGGCTGGGAATCAAACCAAGCTGTGGCATTGAGAGCGCCAAAGCCGAACCACTACACCACCAGAGAACTCCTGCATTCTTTTCTTTTGCTTATATAGAGAAAAAAATGTTATTGAAAAGAAAAATAAAGTAACTTTCAATTAGTATATTCACTCTAGACTTCCCATGTTTACTGTATTAATAGATCAAGTAATTAATTAAAAGATAAGTCAATAGAATTACCATATCTTTTATTGAACTGTCAACTATGTAAAATGATTCAAATTTATTTATGAACACGGATAGAACTTCAGTCAAAAATATTTTAAACTTGTGCTTAAAATGTGTCCATTTTATCAGCTCATTGTTTAATCAGGAGAATAGAAGCCACTCATTGCATTTGAGATATAAAGACTTTGACTTTAATTAGTGCTTACATGATCATTGCAAGAGCTGAGAGAGTAGACACCTGGAAAACTGCCATTAAAGGTCATAGAAGAATGGCCATTAGGTGTCATGCAAGTTAGCTTTAAAAATCTCAGCCTGAGGGACATAAGAGAGTGGATTTGAAGAGCGGGCTGGAAGCCTTTTTGATTCTTTGTCTACCTGAAAGTCTGGCTGTGACCATTTCTAGAGAATAATGACTTCAGGTTCACTTCTACCTTCCAAGTTTAGTGTGTGCTCCTCTAACTGACGATGTTCAAGCCAGAACAATATGGGAAAGACAGCTCTGGACAACAGAGTTTCCATCTTTCCGAGACATGGTGGTGGTGTCAAGTTGTTAGTAGGCAATTTAGCACACCTGGTATCACATAGATTAAACCTGGTGCGAAAGGTGGTCAGAAAATTAGAGAGCAGGGATTTTGGTTATTTAGCTATTGGTTATTCTCTATTTCTCTTAAAAACTGTAAAGAAATAGAGTTGAAAATCTTACCTCTTGGTAGATACGTTTCACAGACACATGTATGTTAGATCTTAAAATTTAGATCTTTGCTGTCTGAAATACTTCTTAAATTGAAGCATCATTTAAAAGGAAAGAAAGGGGAGCTCCCTGGTGGTGTAGTGGCTTAAGGCTTCGGCACTGGCGCTGTCAGCGCTGCGGCCTGGGTTCGATTCCCAGTCAGGGAATTATCCACATACCAAAAAGCAAAAAAATAAAAATAAATAAAAGGAAAGACAGGTCCTAGGATTTTTAAGTATACAATTATTTTTTGTATTCTTGTTATTATATTTTAGGGATGCAATTAAATAATACAAGTGATGTAGCTATAAGAAGTATTTGGTATATATGAAATTTCAGAGTATCTCTGCATAACTATAAATATTATCAACATTATTACAGCTAATATTTATTTATTATACACTCATTATGTAACAGTCACTGCCTTGAATCCAATAGCTTACTTAATACTCTCAGCAACTCTGTTAAGTAGTTACTAAATATCAAAACCTACCCTTTAATTATGGTGGTTCCGATGATGGAAGAAATAAAATGACTCCTAAGACTTAAATAAGAGTGAGTTAAATCTTTCTATTGATTGGACATATAACTACTATTTATTAAGTCATATAGCTTATTTAGTAATGAGTTAAAAGTCCTGGTTGTCAAACATAATTTGATGAAATTCTGCTATAAAAATATGATGTGGCGATTTGCCTGAAACATTTGGATTTATTTGGCCGAGTCTGTTTATTATATATCCATCCTTTTACCCCATAAGCAAAGTAATTTTGCTATCCCAGATTAAAGAGAACTCTTGTACAGTGAATTTTATTACTTGTGAACAAAGAAGAAACTCAAATCATAAAAGAAATTCAGTCTATTATTTTGAGATCTTGACCTTTTTGGAGGATAAACAGAGATATTCAGCAAAGGAAGGAAAGTAAAGCACTAGTATAATTTAACATCAAGTATGTCATTTTACCTGGATATGTTCAAGTCTTAACAGACTGTAAATGAGAAGATCCTATAACATAGTAACTGAGTTAACATTAGACTTGCACCTTTATGAGCTTGGGGGTGAATCTGACCTAAGTTAAGGGGGAAGAAGTTCTACTAATTTTCAGGAGTCTGTGACCCAAAATTGCATTAGCCCTCACTTTGGTTAGAGATGGTTTAAGTTAAATCATTCTAAACACCTCAGGTCAATTTTTTCAATCACTTGTAGATGTACTGACAATGGAAAGTATTAAGGAACTGAGGAACACGAACTCAAAAGCATCATCCACTTTTTCAGCTCATTTTAAAAATAAGATAAATTTAGAAGTAATCATTCAAAGAGATTTTTCAAATTAAATTTCCAGCAAATATAATGTATTTTTGTACTGTATTGCTTTATAATGGTAACACTTAAAAATCTTTTCAATCATATAGTCTTTAATTCCATGTATTGAGGATATCAAATTACGTGCCAACAGCAAAACCCACAAACAAACAAGTAATGGGAAAATAAAATGGACTAAATATATATACAAATACGTTTAAAGTTATATACAATCAAATAAATGCTAATTAACCTAAAAGGAATATTATAGTTTCCCAACAAACTAATAACAGCAGTCACTGTCATCTGGGGTTATAAAAACAATCATGTTATAAATGACTGAAATAAGTATAAGTTGGTAAAACTCTTTCGGAAATAGTTTATCTGTATATACCCATATAAATTAAAAATCTAATATTTTTTATCAAATTATTTTTTTTAGAAAATTTTTCTTAAAAATTTATTCAAAATATAGGTCTATACCCATTGAATATCCAGTCTGTTTGATTCAACATTCTTACACAGATAAAAGTATACAATATTCTAAAAAGATTGGCATAACACTTATTTGAAGATTATGAAAGCATCCGTTTGAAAAAATACACGTATCTGCATGCTCATTGTGGCATTATTTACAATAGCAATGTATCAAAACAACCTAAGCGTCCATTGATGGAGAAATGGATAAAGTATATACACCATGGAATACTACTCAGTCATAAAAATGGTGAAATATTGCCATTTGCAACAAAATAGGTAAATCTCGAGGGTATTACGCTAAGTGAAATAGAAAATGACAAAGACCATATGACTTCACTTACACGTGGAGATAAAATAAAAAAGTAACAAACAAAAACAAACTCTTGGATATAGAAAACAGATTGTTAGCAGAGGGGGAAAGGGGTACAGGAGGGTGAAATGGGGAAAGTGGGTCAAATATATGATAATGAACTGAAACTAGACTTTTGGTGGTGAACATGCAATAAAATATACAGATATTGAATTATAATTTTGTATACCTGAAATGTATATTAATATAATGTTATTAACCAATGTATCTCAATAAAATAGAATGTAAAAATTAGTATACAACAATCCAAATGTTTAAGAAAAGAATAAAATTAAGATAAATTAGAGTACATCCTTATAATGAAATATAATGCAGAAAATAACAAGAAGTTTGGAAATATTTCATAAAAAGAATACTGGTAAGGTAACCATCACTGAGAAATGGAGACTAATCATTGCTTTAAAAATATGTTCTCAAATTTGTATAAAATATTGAAACCTTTTTAAGAAAAAATTCAAAGGAAGTCAGACCAATTTTTAATAGTGACTATCTCTAACTTACAAGATTGTGGGAGTATTTAATTTTTCTTTTCATGATATTCTGTTTTGGAACACAAGTACATAACTATATTGTACTTTTATGTTTAGAAAATAAAAACATGCCTAATAAAAATGTTTTATTTCCTATCCTTTTGTTTCAAAATTACCCATCAGCTAAACCAAATATCAGAGGTTCAATTGTGGAAATTTAAAAAATTGTATGGAAGCACATGAAATTTTATCAACATTAGTCAACCTCAAGAACTATCATTCCATAAAGAGTAAATGCAAACTGTCATAAATAAGATTATGCTTTCTTTTATTCTAAGTTTATTATTATAAACAATGTAAGTGAGGTTTATAAATGACAAACTAAACCTACAACCACAAATCCTATGATGCATTTTCCATCTACAGGTGTGCTCTTTTACGCGTTGTGAGAGCATCGTTCTCTTTCCCCTTTTAATTCGAGTTCCGTAGCTGTAGCTAAGAGGGAGCTCCTACTGTTTCTACAACAAACAGCTGATAATCAACCACGTATATTTGGTGAAGCACAGGTCAATTTTCTCTTCATATAGCAAAAGACATACTGATATCATGGTTAAATAAGTGCTATTAGCCACAACTAACAGTGGCAGAGCACTAAGTATGATTCTCCCTGTCGATGTATTTTATGCCTAATTGGGAGATGTGAACAACCTAACTGAGAACGACATGTCAAAAAGTCAGAGGCAAACAGTACATTCAGGTAAAGGGCTCCATAATGATTTTTTAAAAATTTTATTTACTCCCTTTACCTCTAGGACTCAATCATTAGAGAATAATGATGTCTATAAGGTAATCTGTGTGCCTTTTCCATATTTAATAGTCACTGAAAACTGTAACTGCAGACATAAGCGTTGTGATGATGTTAATAAAAATACTTGACTGAGGAAAGGTTGGCATAGGGGGTGGATATAAGAATAAGAATGCAAACACGAATATCAGAAAATGACTTCCATTTATTCACCTCTTGAAATAAAATTATGAGACTATGGAGTTAAAAAGAGAGATCACCGATCTGAAAGAAGCAGTAGAAAGAGGTCAAAGGATGGACTTTTCCGGAGAGGAAAGGAATGGATTTCTAGCATATGTATATTTAAAAAGCTCCTTTTATCTTCTCTGTACCTGAGAGAGCTTTTTTATGTCTCTAGAAGCCTCCTGGATGCACTTACCTGGTAGCAGGTGGACAGAATTAAGCATCCGTCTCAGAATGTCACTGCATATTATGTTTCCAATATGCTCTTCTAGTTTTAGCAAGTCAGCTGCGAGGAGGGTGCAAAACAAACGCGTTTTAGTCTGTCTCTGATTAAACTAATGATAAACCAGTAACTGCTGTTAGAAGAAGCAAAAAACAACACTAGAAATCAGGCTGTCAGTATGATTCTATCTCTAGCTAAAGATTTTCACTCCGGTAAGATTTCATTTAAAGCAAAGATTAAGCCATATGTCCCTGTAGTCATTGATATTTCAATTTGCATATGCCGATCTTATATACAGGAAAATTGTTTTAAATCCGTAGAGTGGGTGGTACTTAGCAATTCAGAGGAAGTGCAGATTGGTACTCCAATGATTTATATGGAATTGATCTTCTAGAAACCCAAATGTTGTTGTGATTGATTCTGCTCTTCTGTTACATAAAGGTGCTGTCTTACTCAAACCCCTGTCTAACCACTTCCCACCAAAGCTGAGGAGATGGGAGAATAGGTGGCCTTCCTAAAGGACACGTTCACTTATTTATCCATCCATCCATCCATCCAACCATCCTACATGTATTGAGAACATGTTCTTTTCTAAACACGGACAGAGTTAGTGTATGAGGATGGAAAAAAAAAATTAAGCACAACAGGTTAAAGGGTGTTTTAGCTCAGTGACTGCTTCTATTGAAAGCGGGACAATGCAATGAAAGAAGAGCTGTGGCACAAGCAGATCATCAGCTGAAACCTGCAGGACTGTAGCCAACTCCTGTCATAGACAAAATAGTGTCCAAATGTTCATTTTGACAATACAATTACATTATGGATATCTTCATTATGTTTCATGGACATGGGTCAGTGAAACTATGAAAGCAAACAGAGTTTGGGTTTTCTTGTTGTTTGGAGGAAATCTGGTTTGTATTCTATTACCCAACTATGGAAAGCATCTCTCAAAAGATTAGCAAAAGGGATGCCACGTTCCTCTTAATTCTTGTGGCCATAACCTAGGTCAAAGTAATGCCAACATTCCTATACCTTCAGGTCTGTATGAATTCATATATTCATGTATCTATGTATATGATTAAAGGTATGGACCAAATATTTTATACCTACATGTATTTAATAACAAATTAATATTCCCTGAATATCTTGCAGCATGATTTTTAAAATGCTAAACTTGAGGCAAATAGGATTATTATTTAAAACTCCTCTTAAATAAGTGAGTTGGTATTTTGTTCTTTCCTCTCCATGTTCAGTTATGCAATCGACAATAATGGGCTCCCTCCCTCCCTCACTTGTGTGTTGCTTTATTAATAGAGACCTTATTATACTACTTTATGTAATAAAATTGTATAAATGTTTCTCACAAAACCTATACTCGCACAATTTTGTTTTATTTACATAGCCATGTGACAAAACAGGACAAAAGTTAAAAACCTATTGACACTATCATAAACCCTAGAAAATGTTATTTTTCTTTTCCTCATGAAAATAAGACATAGAAACATTTTTCACACTTGCTGAATGAGAAGTAAACTAATCTTTTTCTCTTTAGACATCTGTGTTTCCCTGTTTTGATACAGTCTGAGCTGTTGTCCTTGATATAAAGGAAATTTTAATTTAGCATAACCTCCAGCAGCTTTGCCTTTAAATCTATAAAAATGCCAGGTATAAAATCACTTACTAAAAGGTCTCTGCTTGGGAAAAAATAACCATCACACATTCAGGATACATGAAGAAAGGATATCAAAAGATGGCTACTGTATTTCAAAGATCAAGTAGGCACTAAAACATTAGTTTTATTGGGTTTCAAACTAAGTCCAGTGACATATAACAAGAATTTTTACAATTTATGTATTTGTCAATTTGTCAGATGTTCTGTGTAGTTTGTTTTATGCTTAAAGAAGTTGGATCTTAATGGCTGGAAATTATCTTCACATTTTGTTCTCAAGGAAAATGCCCTTTCTTCAAAAGATTTCATAGGACAATTTGTTGCAAGACTTGAAAAGGGATACTACCCCTTGAAATTAAGTAATCAGTGAAGCAAATTTGGAAATACACAGTAAAGAGAATTATATATTGATTTCTATTTATAAGAGTTACGAGTGTACAGTAATCTCTGCTATTGGCCCATGACCTCTAATCTCAATTACACTTGGTGATGTGATCTTTCTCCTTGCTGAGTAATGACTGTTTTCCCCATCTTTCCCCTCCATGTCCAGTTAGTCTGTCTCCTGATATTACGTCCTAATAATTCCTCCATCCTCATCATTCTTACCACCACCCTATTTTCATACTTCATCGTGCCTCACTTATGGCAGATCGAGCTCATGCCTACTTCTCTCAATTTCTTTCACAAAGTTGTCTGCTTCTCACCTTTTACTTGATAGCAACATTGAATTCAGATTGTTAAATTCAGTTTAAATCATTTTGATTCCCTTAACAGCCATGCAGTTTAGGTATTCATCTTTAATGGTCATTTACCTACTTGTTGTTTATTATTATTAATTATTATTGTTGTTGTTATTAATATTATTATATTATTTCTTTTTAAGGGTGAGCTCAGAGGTAAACCTTCTCTGAATCCTCACTTAAGTTTTAGTGGAATCGTCCACCATTTATGGGAGTAGACAGGAGCACCATTTAATTATTAGCTGAGTGTCTGAGCTGTTTGAAAACATAGATTTTCTTTTATTATTCTCAGGAACAAGTAAATTTATTAATAAATTTCCCCATTGTAGATTTAATAATGTATGCATTTCTATTAATTATTAATTAATAAATAAAACTATTAGAAAAAAAATCTACCTATACTCAGAGAGGAAGAGGCCACTTTTTAATATCTGAAAGGAAAGGCTAAACTCTATTCCTTGATATCTAAGGGGGAGCTTAGGACTATTGGAGTTGAGTAGTTGGTGATCATTCAGAAGCAGAGTGTTCCTGAAGTCAGCTGTTGCTGATAATTTGAATTTGATAAGTGTGGGCTGTCACTAAGTAGTGGGCTTTGGGACACGTGATTATGTGTAGTTGTAATTGACTAATTAGAATTTAAATTTACCTCTTGTAGCGGTCCGGAGGCGACCTGACTCTTCCTCTTGAGTATGTGATTGTTTTATTCTTACTATAGAAAAATTCTTTCCTCACATCTTTGCACCTGTTTTAAAGAGTCAAAATATGTGCTTTTAGAGTTGCCGTTAGAGAATGTTCATTCTGATCCATCTACTAACATATAAGTTCCCCATGACATCTAAGGGAGAAATAAAAATTTTGCTATGCATACTTGAAAGTAGCATCACTAAATTTTAAACAATATAACTAATAACTTACTACAGCTAATTCGGCTTACCTTTCTCCATTGTATCTTTTACTGGGTGAGTTTATTATTGGTTCATCCATTCTTCTATTGTTGTTATGTCCAACACAAACTTCTTTCCCTATGTGGCCCTAAATTTTTATTGGTCACTTACAGTAGGACTTAATATTTCTCACTTTTTTCTTTGTATTTCTATACATTTCCTGACAGACTTACTTTCCAATAACTTGTGCTTTTCACTTTTTTCAAAATTCAACCAAAGATGCAATTTTGTTGGAATGTCTTCTTAAGTTACAGCAACTCAATCCGTTTCTTTATTTACATAGTTTGTTAACCCTTTAATCCACGTATTTTAATTCCACTAAGTGTTCTTTCTTTCAAGTGCATATGCTAACACCTCAAATAGATGGCTACTATTCTAGGACCACATATTACCCTTTGAAAAGCACTCTGAAAAATATTTTAAACTATTATTATGCTTTGTTAGCTATTGAACAATACCTCTAGTTTACATACAGGTGTATTCTAGACACAAAAAGTAAAAAAAATTATAGATATTTAATATATAACATATAATATACACTCATATTTATATACACACATACATATACATAATAGGGATATGAGGATATGCGGTACAATAGAAAAAATCAGAATCTTTCTTGCATTAAAATAAACTAAATTGCTATCTTAAGAATATTGGTAGGTCACTGCTACCAAAACAAACAAACAAACAATCCATAAATGTAATACTAAACTTTGGTACAGAGAGAAAAATAAAACAGAGACGATGATCTTGAATCATGCTGCAACTAAAAACTTCTGAGAATTCCAATATTGTCATTTGGAATTATAAATTTAAGATTTATTACCATTTACTAAATCTTTTAATTTATCAATTTCAAACCAAGATTTCTTAGTTGTAGTCTACGTTTATGAATACTATGTAGAATTTTGAACCAATAACTGAAAAACAAAATCTTTAGTAGAACTCATACTTTCAATGTTTCTCCAAGTCTTTTGCATCAATTAAAAAATGGAATAAAACCCTACCTTTTATACATAAGGTCTAAAATGGACATGGGTTTTCCCACCAATCAAGACTTAGAAGGCTGTTTCAGCCTTAGATAACCAAAACATTCCAAACCACCATCCAAAATGTAAAAATGTATTTTCATAAAGCAGATTTAGTGCACTTAATGAGGCAAGGATTACAAAGCAGAAATCTTGAGGCTCTATTTATTCACAAAATCTGCTTTATAATTCATCCAACTACTGTACAGAAACGTGTGATCTTTCATGATTTAATTTTCTTTTAAAGCAGATAATTTCTTAGAAGTATTTCTTAATATTAACATATTTACCTTTAAAATCATCTAGGAGATTTAATTATTTTTCCCAGGGTTTCAGATCAAGACGGTGACATAGGAAGCTCCTAAATTTTCCATGAATTCACCGAGTATATAGCTACATGCTAAGAAATGTCCTTCAAGAGAAAGCCCGAAAATAATTGTTGCTCTTATACATCAGGAAACTGAGAAAATACATCAAATTGAGTAGGAAAGGCTGAAAAACACACATTCTACTGTTGGCACAGTGTCATACGACGGAGAGGGAGTCACCAACTCCTATCTTGTCCCTGAGGAGCCATGATTGTTTGAACCACACAGCTTTTAAGCCTGCCACCTGAGGGATGGGCCCCAAATCACCTAACTCTGAAAGCCAATGGACTTGCATTCCGGAGTCCCACAGGACTATACCAAACAAAGACACAGTTGCTTGCAGATGTCTTAGCAGTTGTCATGGCTCAGCGCAGAGGAAGATGGCAAAAATATTCATCTTCCAGTCTTTCTCTGGAAGGGCCTGGACTGGATATATTTCCATCTGCTGCCTGAGGGTCTAGTTTCTTAGCAGTCTGCATCAAGGTACTGACTGCTGTCCTCACCTTTGGGACACTAACACGTCTTGGCACAGCCTCAGTTATGGGAGCCACCATCAGAAAGGTGGTAACCTGGACAATCATAAAGGTTCGAGAAGCTCCAAGGAGCTTGGGCCAAGCTCATTAATTCACGAGTTTCATCTGCACAAGACCAGTATGTCAACACTGGTAGAGGGAACTGCTTCATCTAACGTGCAGAAGCCAACGCAGAGAGTCAGGAAAATGAAGGAACAGTAGAAAACACTCAAAACAAAAGAACAAGAAAAAAAGTCACTGGTTAAGGTAATCATATAGTCAAATCCACAATACTCCTATGTTGTAATGGTGGCAGGTAAATCACACGTAACTCAAGCATAGAGCTTAATAAACAAAAAATTTAAAAATAACTGCAATAATTTGTTAATGTATAAAATGTGAAAGGATGCAATTGTGACATCAAAACCATAAAATGTACAGAAATGAATGTAAAAATATAACATTCTAGCATATGTTCATAATTAAATTGTTATCAGTTTAAAATATATTGTTAGAAATATGAGATAGTTGATGTAAGTGTTAGGCAATCACAAAGCAAAAACCTATAATAGATACACAAAAGATAAAGCAAAAAGGAATCAAAGCATAACAATGCAGAAAACCATCAAATCACAAAGGAAAAGAGCAAGCAAGAACATAAGGGAAAAAACTGCAAAACATCCAGAATACAATTAACAAACAGCAATAGTAAGTCTATATCCATTAATAATTACTTTAAATGTAAAGAAACAAAATTGTCCAATCAAGAATATAGTGTGGCTTAATGGGTTAAAGAAAGAAAAAAACAAAACAAAACAAGACTTGACTGTATGGTATATACAAAAGACTCACTTCAGCTTTAAGGATAGATACAAGCTGAAAGTGAAGGGGTAAAAAACGTATTTCAGGCAAATAGAAACAAACAAACAAACAAACAAACAAACAAAAAGCAGGGTAATTATACTTACTTCATGCAGAAAGAGCTATATTCTAAACAGCAGCAAAACACAAAAAAGGTCATTACATAATGATAAAGGATCCAATTTTTCAATAGGGTTAACTATTATAAATATTGAAGCATCCATTTTAGACAAGTAAAATCAATAAAAGGCAACCAAATCGGAAGGAAGAAGTAAAATGGTCTCTGCAGAGACATACTCGTATGAGATATTATATAGAAAACCCTAAAGACTACATACAAAAGCTATTAGAATAAACACATTCAGTAAAATTGTAGACAGCAAAATCAACATACAAAAATTGATTGCAATTCTATACAGTAACAACAAACTATCAGAAAGAGAAATTAAGACAGCAGTCCCACTTGCAATAAAATGAATGAACTACTTAGGAATAACATAAGGTGATATAAATGTACACTGACAACTATAAAACATTAATAAAATAAATTATAGAAAATTCAAGGAAATTGAAAGATATTACAGGTTCATGGATTGGAATAAGTATTATTGTTAAAATGTCCATACTACTCCAAATGATCTATAAATTCAAAGCCTCCCTTATAAATTCCAATGAAATAAGAAAAAAACCCCTAAAATTTGTATGGAATCATAAAAGCCCCCAAAAGTCAAAACAATCTTTTGACAAAGAACAAAGCTGGAGGCATCATACTTCCTAAATTCAAACTACACTACAAGGCTATAGAAATGAAAACAGTAGGTTATTGGCATAATAACCAGACACATAGATCAATGGACCAGAATAGAAAGCAGAAATGAAACCATGTATACAGTCATTTAATTTTTCAACAAAGGCACAAAAATATACAATGGAAAAGATAGTCTCTTTAGTAAATGATGTTGGGACAGCTGGATAGCCAGATGCAAAAGAATTACATTACACTACATATGCAAATTGACTTAAAATGGATTAATGACTTGAACATAAAACCTAAAGCTTTAAGTCTCCTAGAAGAAAACAGAGAGAGTAAAGCTCCTTGACATTGGTCTTGGCAATGTTTTGGGGAGGGGGGGAGGTTTGACACCAAAAACAAAGGCAACAAAAGTAAAACTAAATATGTGGGACATCATCAAACTAAAGTGTTTCTGTAGAAATAAAGGAAACCATCCACAAAGTGAGAAGACAATCTATGGAATGGGAGAAAATATTTGCAAAGCATATATCCAATGAAGGGTTCTCATCCAAATTATACAAGGAACTCATCCAACTCAATAGCAAAGAAAAAAGAAATAATTTAAAAACAAGCATTGTTTTTAAAAAGACCTGAATAGACATCTTTCCAAGAAACATGGAAAGGGGCTCAACATCACTGATCATCAGGGAAATGCAAATCAGAATAATTTTGTGAGAGATCACCTCACACCTGAGGATGGCTATTATCACAAAGACAAGAGTAACAAATGCTGGTGAGAAAGTGCAGAAAAGGGAACACTTCCATATTATTGGTGGCTGTGTCAACTGGCATAGCCACTCAGAAACAGTATGGAATTCTTCGAGAAATTAAAAATAGAAATATCGTATGATCTGGTAAGCAAACTTCTGGTTATCTATCCCCCCCCAAAAAAAAAACAATGTGAAAAAGATGTCTGTATCCCATGTTTATTTAAGCATTATTCATAATAGTCTAGTATGAAGACAACCTAAGTGTCTATCAGTGAATGTGTGGATAAAGGAAATTTATTATGTACATACAAGGGCATATTATCCAACTTTTAAAAAAGAAGGAAATCCTGACATTTGCTACAACCTGAATGAACCCAAAAGGTATTATACTAAGTGAAATAAGCTGAACAGAAAAAAGGCAAATCCCTCATACGTAGAATCTTTTAAAAATAGTAAACTCATAGAAACAGAGAGTAGAATGATATTTTGTCAGGAATGGGCGGGTAGAGAAAACAGGGAGCGGTTGGGAAAAGCATACAAACTTTTAGTTGTAAGATGAATAAATGTCTGAGGACCAAATGTGTAATACGGTGGGTATAGTTGATAATAATGTGTTATATAATTAAAATTTGCTAAGAGAGCAAATATTAAGTGTTCTCACCCGCCAAAAGGGTAAATATGTGAAGTGATGGATGTATTAGTTAACCTGATGGTGAGAACCCTTTAACAATGTATATAGACGTCAAATCATCACACTGTATACTTCAAACACATTATAATTTTATTTATCAGTTATACCTGACTAAAGCCCAACAAAATCTTCTAGGGCCAATTTTGAAAATGGACTCCTGCTCTGCTGCTATTTTGCATCTCTAGAAAAAATGCACACAAACAATTAATCTTGTCATTCAAACAGTCATTTCTGTTTTCCTATCTCGAAACTAAGATTGAGAAGGTTAACAGGCCTAACTTTATTGTGTAATCTCCTCTATTTATTAAGGTTTGGTGGTTCTGACTTCATGTTTTTGTTCTATTCTGCATGACAAGGGGAAATGGCATATGGCATTGATACTGATGCCATGAAAAACTTGAAATAATTTTATAGGTTTATTCATAGTATGATTTGATGAGTTCAAACATATAGGCCCTTCATCTGTCGCTAAAATTACTCTGAAATTAGTATGATCACATAATGAGTTCAAATAACACTTCCCACCCTTATCAAAACACAACCCAGTGTAAAAGGCAAATTTGAAACAGGCCCAACGTTTGGTGTCTTTTATAAGATGCCACAAAAAGTGAATGGATGCCTCGGTTTGTCCAAATTAATTTTCTACCAAAACGTGACATAATCATCAATGCACGAAAGGGTGTCTTCTTGCCCACAGTTCCCGCACGTGCTGTGCCCTGTGGAGGGAGATGAAAAGGAAGAGGGTGAGAGGTGCCAGGGCTGTCAGTTCCCTCACTTCGAAAAGCCTCAAATCAAGAAAATGACATGTAGCTTCTTTTACATTGGGATCAAAAGAAACCTCCCGACAGCTGTGTTGTCGTGCACACGTATTTTTTTAAGCAAGTTTACAGTTCGAATTTTAGGCCTTCAAGACCAGATGTTAGTGGCAATAGAAACTCCCAATGTCCTCGAGAGAGGGAATGGAGAATGCAGAAAGAGAAAGGTGCTTTAGCAATGGAAAGGCTGTTTACATTTTTTTTTAAATCATAAACTATAATAATAAAATAAAGCACAACAAATAATCATTTTAAAGCCTTAAAATCCACCAAGGTCTTAGTTCCAAGAAACTCATAGCCAGAGTCACAGATATAAATGGTAAGAGGATATTGGCCATAATTTAACGCGTGAAGAGAATTGTTGGTGAGCTTGACTTTGGACTGATAAATAAAATACAACACACTTAGGTTTATTTATTTATGTGTTTCAATTTTTTACTCAGGAGGAGGGAAAAAGATCTGTAAGGATAAGTTGAACTCTTTCTATAGAAGCTGGGAAGACAAAGAGTAAAAAAATGAAATAGGTACGTATTTAAAGTTATGGGGTTGCAAAGGGAAGACAAGACAGGTGAAAAATAAAATGGAAACAGAGTTTGGAAGGTGTGCAGGAGGGTCAAATCCAGGAAGGGATCAAGGGTGAGAATAGCAATAGCTTTGATGTATCCGTGGCTATGGATCGTTTTGCAATGGAAACAAAGGAATATCTTCTTTTCTACAACTCTAACGATGTTTTTAGTCTCTATTTGAAAGATATTTAATGTCTCTTTACCTAATTTGCTCAGCAGTACAGCTCAAAGATGGAGAAAAGGTATAAAAAGCATTCCTGCAAGATACTGCAATTTTGATTCCCATCAGATCCTTAGATCTGCACTTTGTCTTTCATTCTTACTCCTTGTACACATAAAACTATCTGTGAAAATGCACTCTTGGGCAGACTCAAAAAATGTCATTTAAAAGTATTTCCAAAGAATTATAATATTTTCATCGGAGGTCGGAACACTGAATAATGATTCACCAAAAATTACACCTTGTTGTTTTACTTAGGAGCTGCAGGAAAAAAATACTACCCTTTGAGGACTGCAAAGCAACATGGTTGGTTCCAAATGTCTCCAGATCATTAACTTTGTTCCCTGAATCAACTGCCATAACTCTCTGAGCTTCAGTTTGGGTGCTCCTGAATTCCCTGGAAGTTTACCTTATATGCCAAGCAAAGTTGTTGCAGGGAGTAAATAAAAATAAAAAAATTAAAAAATCATAGACTATGCTTTGGAAGCTGAAATCATTATTATACTATTATGTAGGACACTTAAATTAATAGAGAAGAAGGGTCATTGATAATTGACCCTGCTTTCTATGGTATTCAACACCAAAAGCAATGTTAGGTGATAGATGGACAAACCACGATGGACCGTCAGATACGTAATTAGGTAGACAGATAGATGCTTGATATAGATAGATAGATTAGATAGATATAGATACATGCCATTTTATTCCCATACACTGAGTAGTAGTATTTTATTGGGAAAACTGGAATTTAGGGAGACTCAAGTAAGTTGCCCAATGTCACACAGCTATGAAATGACATAAACTATATGTCCCTAAAGCCTGTTTTTTTCTTAGACGCATAAGAGTTAGAGGGTAGCTTCAAATAACATGTATTTATTATTTCCTATGATTCTGTGATGCATTCAGGTGGCTCTTCGAGCCTGGGCTGGCTTGGCTGGCATGCTGGGCACACTGGGTCAGCTGGGTTAGCTGGACACGCCACCTGGTCTCAGGCCACCCTGAGCTCATGCACATGACAGCGGAGCAGTTCCACAGAGAGGCAGACCCTAGTACACCAGGGCCTCTCAAGGCTCTGCTTGTGTCCTGCTCACTGATGTCTCAATAACCAAACCAGGCATAAGGTGAAACCCAGATTCAAGAGCAGAGAAATGAACTCTGCCTCCTGACGGGAGAAGTGGCAAATGGGTGGACACACCCGAGGGAGAGATGTGGGGGTCATTTTTGAAGTCAACCAGGGCATAACATTTCCAATGCCACAGAAACCACTAACTATTTGTGTGTCTAGATGGATGTTGCACATTTATCTTTGCATCTTACGCATTTCTATGCACACTTTCCTGTGGGGGCTTAGGAGGCATAAAAGGACACAAGGAAGATATTTCTAATGCCTTGTCTTTACCTATATAAAAGAACAAACACCTAAGAAAGCTCAAACCTAAGTTTCATGAACAGCATTTGACATGTCCCTGCCAATGCACACGTGTGTACTTGTTATGTGGGTCCCCCTCCCTGCCAGAGAGCTGGACCCCACACTGTTTTCATTTTGAATTATTGCTCATATTTAAAAATAGGGAGTGTGCATGTAAAAATATGGATTTGGGGCTTTATTTGAAATATTGGAAGATCTGGAAACATTGGGATTACTTGGCCACACGACAACAATTCACTGAAAATGAGGTGTGTTTTTTTTTTTTTAATGGGAGGGTGGAGCTTCTACAAGTATTTCCTTGTATTTGCCTCCTCACGCCGAGCCTGAAGGTTTTAGAAAGAGAAGGCACGGCATGGAGGACTAGAGATCATTCCAAATGTAGTTTCTAGCCTCAGTGATCCTGGCTATAATTATCATCAAGAACAAAACCTCTCACCCCTAACTTAAGAAATATTCCTACATGGTTAATAATTAACATCATTAACATCTCTTGAATTTGGTACCATCAATTAATTAGAGGTAGGGCTTGGTTCTCTTGGGAATTTAGTAAATTGCATATAATAACTTGTGAGGGTGTGTGTGTGTGTGTGTGTGTGTGTGTGTCTGCCAGTTTGAAAAAAAAAAAAAGAGTCAGTTCATAGAGAGGAGGAGATGAGAGCTTCAAGGAAGTTCCAACGCTAACTGTCAACCCCGAGCGAATCACTTAACACCAACATATTTCCCCACCAGTTAAACAGGAATAATAAAAGAGACTTCATAACCTTCCATGGGTGCCTTCCGTCTTTAAAAAAAAATGACAGATGGAATGCACATATTTTCCTTGGGGGGTGGGAAGGGAGGGGAGCTGGGAATCTTGAGTGTTCTTCAGATTCTGCTGGGTTGAGTCATGCTATTTGAATTTCATAGCAGAATCAACACTAAGAGTCGTAACCAGTATCTCGGCTTGTCAGGCCTGTACTAAGCCAAATACGCAGGCTTAGCTGGTTGCACCTAGACTCAGGTGCACAGATACTCAATTGCCAGAAAAGATCAAAGAGGTTTTTCTCTCTCTCTTTTATTTTTTTGGCATACTGATATATTTGGCCAGACAATTTCCTACCCCACCCCA
Organism: Lyroderma lyra; assembly: GCA_004026885.1. Classification (NCBI taxonomy): domain Eukaryota; kingdom Metazoa; phylum Chordata; class Mammalia; order Chiroptera; family Megadermatidae; genus Lyroderma; species Lyroderma lyra. Next base: position 3,308 of record PVJL010012338.1, on the reverse strand, counting down.
CTTCTTTTTGTTAGCTCTACTGTTTACTGTCTCAGTGCTACAGAAAGATGGCAACATTCTAAGCCTTGACATGTATATGAGTTCATCCTTTAAGTCCACCTTGGGTGGAGAATTCACACACATAACCATTTAAAAGATACTTTTTAACAAGGTATGCCTTTTATGTGAAACAAGCCTTTTAAATACAAGATAGGTTCGTTATCGTGTGCAGTAGACTCTCTGTTAACCGGCACTCAAGCAACCCTGGTTGCTTGAGAGTGCTGGCTGCTTGAGTTCTGGTTAATGGGGAGTATACTTCCATTTATCCAGCATCTACCAATCTCCATGGGTGCTGGTCAACTGAGGGTCCACTGTATTTTGAAAGGGGAGAGAGGGTGGTCCCAGTCTCTAGCGACTTTACATGATGCTGGTACCAAAGGTTCTTTGGCTCTTTAGAGCAGTCAGTATTTAAACAGACATCAAAATTCAAACTAAAGGAAGCAAATATTTACTCTCTAGAGGTAACGTTTTTTTGTGGTTTTGGTTTCCCAAGGCTGTAGTAGATTAAAGATGGCCACACATGTTTTTGCTACTTATTCTTTGAAAGGTCAGCCCTGTACCTCCTGCCCTTGAATTTGGGTTGATACAGTGATTTGGCTTTGACTAATAGAATAGGGAATGGCTAACAGAAGGGGGTTTTGACTCTACAGAAGTGAAGCCATGCAACTGGAAAGATTGAGCCTTAAGTGGTATGAAGGGCCTACTCTCGTCCCTCCCGAAATGCTCCTTCTTGAAACCCAGCCACCAACCATGCTGTGAAGAAGCCTAATTGGCCACAGGGAGAGGGCCATGTGGAGGACAACAGAGGCTCAGACGGGATTCCCAGCCGGTAGCCAGCACCATCCGCTGGGTGCCCAGCTGACACCACGGGAATCAGGTGATCTGCAAAGTTGGATTCCGCCCACATCCCCGACCTGCATCACCATGAGCCAATGAAATTGCTTTTCGAGTCCACTAAGTTCAGGAGTAGTTTCTTTTACAGCATTTGAAAACTGAAGCATTCCTCAAAACATTTTTATGGAGGCTGGTGGGGAAATTGGTTACAAGAGGCTTATTCTCATTTCTGTGAAGATGGTGGTGATTGAGTTTTATGTTTCCTCCCGATGGATGACCACAAAGTGGATGGCCTTCGCGTCCCATGCTGTATTAAACTTAAGAATCTGACAGCACTGGTCCAAGGAATTCTTGTTTTTATTTACTCAGTCTGTGAAAAGGCACGCCTTGGTTCTCGCGTGAACTAATTTGTTTTGAGGAGTGGGTGTGTGGGAGAGCAGGGGTCAGCTCACTCGTTTCCAAGGAGTAGCTCACTTTCAACTGTCCTCTTGGGATCCATTTGCAATAACATGTCTGGGACAGCAAATCAGAAAGGAGCAGTCCTGTTTTCCTACATATTCTTTTGGCAGCAATTAGTGAAACAAAGAGCCTTATTAGCATCTCTTGTCTGAAGTGTAAGTCCACTGAAAGGAATTCAACGCCCAGCAAATGTATGCAACCCTCTGCGAACTCACACATTCTCTACTTGCAGACAGTAAATGAATCACGTAATTATCTTTCCTTTTCTATGAACATTTCAATTGAGAATAAAACACACAGGAGACACAAGCAGAAATTCAGGATGTAACTTTTTGTCTCAAAACATAGTATTTCCAGCCTACGTTGTGGCATCTGTGTTCACCAACCCAAAGCATAACTTGGCAGCAAACACAAATACATTCACAAAAGCAGACGAAGCCACAGTCACGAACAGGCTGCTTTAAAAGCAGCATTTTCAGTTAATGGGTGTGTTGGGCGTAATGTTGACATCGACACCGTAGTGGGAACTGTGGCTTTGAATGTACTTAGGTCCCTACAGCTGTAAATTGTCTTACGCTGCAACGTCTTCACAGTGACAATACTTTTAAAGTAGGTTGTAGGTATTAACCATAAGTAGTAGAAAGTACAATCACTTTGTAAGCCAGAAGGCTGAAGCACAGACAGAAAGTTGACAAAATAAGTTGGTGGTCACAGCTGGGGTGCAAACTCAGGATGCTCAAACCAGAGTTTTCTACCTATGCAATCTCAAAAGGGGCTCCCCAAGCAATCATTTCCAGTTCAAAATTGTGCAATGATTGGTTGATGACAATAAGCAACTTGGTTATTATTTCTTTCTCCTACTAAGTAAAAAGCCATTTTAGCCTCTCCACCCTGTGGACTGAAATTCTGTAACTTACATCATCAACAAAACCAGGGTTAAAACTGGTGTATAATTAGTATTGAGTAATACTTTAATTATAAATTAAAATGTGGCATCCAACAAAAGCAGGAAAAGCTCCACTGAGTTCTTACTTTCTTCTGTTTCTAATTTGTTAATAATGAATTAAATCAAATCTGTTTAATTGTGTAGCTTAGGAATGCTTTAGCTTAGGAGTTTGTAATACCCCATAACTTTTCTGGTTGTTCACTATGCACAGATTGCCTTATGTACTTTTCCCCCCTAATTAATTCCTAATGAGAACACTCCAACTTAGAAATTATATTTGTCTTTGGTTATAGTTGATGAAACTAAAGTTTAACAAGTTCAAGTAACTTGGCTAAGTTACTGTCAGTAGACAGCAGAGACGGGATTTGAACCCAGACTTCACTGACTCCGGGCTTGCTGTCCTAAGCCTGGTGTTTACTGATTGCTGCTACTGATGCTTGCAAACCACCCAGCTTCTCCAGGTTCAGTCAGTAAGTGAAAGTGTCATTATTTTCTGTCTAAGCTAAGTTAAAAATAAGATCACTGATTGCTTAAGAAAACTTAAAGGTATCTGGTCATGAGTGATTCTGGAGGGAATCCTAACATCATTGAGAACGAGATACTGAGTAATTTGAAAATATTGGACTCTGCAAATACACTTTCTATAAGTATTGCTGCAACACAGTGTGCACAAATGTATTTTCTGGGTCATTTCATGAGTTCGTGTGGAAATGCCACGTGATGGAAGGGTTGAAGCCTGCTGCTGGGATTTCTGCAGACTGGTCAGGTCCCATCATGCTGCCTCAGATATCAGTAGCTGCCATGGGGCTCCGTGGTGGTGCTGGCCTCCTCATCCCAAGGGCTAGAGCCACTTCTGGGTTTGACATAATCATCTTAAGCTTGGATGTGTTCAGAATGATGGAATTAATCTGGAAAAAATGCAATTGGGCATGTCAGGAATCCTGGCACTTTTAGGCACTGGAAAGGAAGAAAATAGAGCAACTTTGTTAAATCTGACTGGCCTGGTGGTGTGTCTGTGTGTCTGTGTGTA